>CM049597.1:8393336-8490836 GCA_026979955.1 Megalurothrips usitatus | reverse complement strand
TTATTATTAGTGAGTAAATGGAGTCTGCCGTGCCTGGGGTGGGCGGGGCGGCGGGACCGTCAGTGGGAATCGAACCCACCCCGCCTGAGCGCCGCGCGCAGCGCTGCAGGCCGGTGCCAACTACGGTTTGCTCCGCGCCGCACCCTCCAGCACCCCCGGCCGGCGGCTCCAGACCCACCTGAGAGAGAGAGGGGCCGGCTGCTGCTCCGTCTGGCGGGGGGCCGGGCCTCCGGGCAGGAGGCCGCGTCGACGAGATCCTGGCGGAGACCCGCGGCGCCGCCGTGCCCCCCTCCCCGCACGGCGCGGTCGGTTGGCGGGCCGCCGCGCTCGCGCACTACCGGCCTAATCGCCGCCGCCGAATACCTAATGAATGGAAAGGCATTAAGACGTTTCAATTCAATTACCGAAACGGGAGGGGACGGAAAAAAAAAGGAAAGAGAAAAAAAAGGTGAAGGTAATTGCGATGCCATCATCATTACGTCTCAGGCTCGCTGTTGCAGGTCCTCGGAGGTCCTCGGAGGTCCCTGGAAAGCGGCTGGCGGAGGTCCTTTCGCTGACGGCATGAATAAAGAAACGGCGGCGGTTGGTGAGTCGGCTTCTGATATGCCGAACCGGACCGGAATAAGTGCAAGTCAGGTGGCGGAATAGAAAACACACCACTTCCCCTCCCCATGAGTTCCCATGAGATGTCACATCATTCCCCATGGGAATCCTCGCGCAGCATTACCCGGCATGCTGTGCGCGCGGTGCGGCGGGGCAGCGGGGCCGCGGGGCCGCGCCGACGCCATCCCGGCACCGTTTTATGGCGACTTTGGCGCGGTGTGTAAGTAGGCTGCCATGGCGGGCGCCCGCTCATCCATTAGTTAGTAGGGGCGTTATGGGGAGGGGGGGCAATGTGATGCTGCAGGGGGGGGGGGGGGGGCGGCGGCGGGGGCCTCACCGGGCTCACGGCGCCCCCTTCCCTGACCAGGCCGGTGAGAAATGCCCGTCGGCCTGCTGCTGCTGCTGCTGCGGGGATGCCCTGAGATACGCCCTCCCGCGCCGCCACCACGCAGACTCGCAAATTCTGATTCCCCGCTCCTGCTGCGCTACGGCGCCCGCGTCGTCGGCGTCCTCGGCGTGGAGACCCTCGCACTCCCGCCGGCCTCCTCCTCCTCCTCCTCCTCCTCCTCCTCCTCCTCCCAGCGGACGGCTCCGGACCCGCTACGCTCCGAGCCCCGGGCCTCGCCGAGCTGGTCGATATTGCTGAACGCTCCGGCTATTGGAAATGCTAAGCCTTGGCCCTCGAGTTCCGCCGCACGCCTTGCCCTTGCCTCTCTCTCTCTCTCTCTCTCTCTCTCTCTCTCTCTCTCTCTCTCTCTCTCTCTCTCTTTCCGACCCTCTCTCTCCCGTCTTTCTCCCCCCCCGCCTTCCCCCCCCCCCCCCCCCCCCGGTTTCGCCCGCGGCCATACATAGGGATGTATAGCTATGCGGCCCGGGGGGAGAGCCGCCTCCGCCTCCCGCCTGCTCCGCCCGCGAGGGGCGACATTTTCCTGCATGTCCTGCTGGCCGGCCGGGTGCCCGGAGGACGGGGAGGGCCGCCGCCGGGGGCTGGGAGGGAGGCGGGCCGGGAGTATAAGAAAAAGGAATAAGGTTAAGCCCCGCGGACCCACCCCCTCCCTCCCTCCCTCCCTCCCTCCCTCCCTCCCTCCCTCCCTCCCTCCCTCCCTCCTCCGCCTTTCTCCACGGACGAGAGCGTGGTGGCCACCAAATCGCCCTGAATGGACGTCTTTATCGATGTATACGTCGCGGGGGCGCGGGGCGGCCTCGGCGGCGGCGGCGGCGCAGCGGGACGGATTCCCTTGTCGCTCTGCCATCGTCGCGGCCACAGTTTTGCCTCCGGCGACGTCGTCGTCGTCAGGAAACTGAGTTCTTTTCAGCGCTGTATTCTCTGTCCGCGGCCGCGCGGCGTTTTCAAATGACGAGTGACAAGCTGCCGAGATGGGGGCGGCGGTGCGGGGGTAGCGGACGGCGCTGTTCGACCCGCCGAAGGCCCTCCTCCTCCTCCTCCTCCTCTTGTGTGCGGTGGCGGCGGGGGCAGTGCGGAGAGACGGACCCTGATGACACTGTCATACGTCATCGGCGCTTTTTTTGCGATGTCCTCCGTCGCCACTCCCCTCTCCTCCCCTCTCCTCCCCCCCCCTCTCCTCCCCCCGACCGCCGCCGCGGCGCATGGACAAGCATGATAAGGGAGTCACCATGCCGTGTGCCGGCCACAATCATCGCCCACGTGGCGCATGCAGCAACTGGTCACAGGGTGGCCACCCCCGCCGCCGACGACGACGACGATAACGAAAAAGAAAAAGCGCGAGAGAGAGAGAGTGAGACGGCGAGGGAGGCGCGGACGAAACGCAAGCGAGAGAGAAAGAGAGAAAAGAGAGAGGAGAAAAAAAGAGAGAAAAGGATATATCCGCAGTGCGAGAAGGTAAAGTATGGGGCGTCGTATGCCCTCATCATATCGTCGTCATGGCGTCTCGTAAAAGAAAAGAGGAGGAAAATTAGGGGGCGCCCGTGTCGATATATCAATATTACTCGCGGCGCCCCGCGTGCCGTTGACCTCGGCAGCGGTCTTGGTGTGCTGCCGGGGGTGCCGCTGGTGGCGCCGCGGCCGTCGCCGGGGACAACAAAGTCCCCCCTCCACTCCCCGCGCCGAGCCGAGCCGCGCTAAGACTTTACTTTACTTGAGTCGCGCGGTACTGTCCCCCTGCAGCTGAGTCGCGAAAAAAAAAATACTGCGAGCCGCGAGAGTTGAACCCACGATCTGTTGCCGGGCGGCCGGTCCGCTAACCCGCGCGGCTGCCGTAGCGGCTACCCTAGCGGTTTGCGCTGCTGGATTCTGTAGCGGCTGCGCTCTGACCCGACCATTTCGCAGGGTTCCCGTTCCAGTTCCAGTACCAACGTGCGTCATTTGATTTTCCCTCTCTGGAAATGATTTTTTTTTCCTCTCCACTGGAATCCCTCCGCTGTCCTGCAGGGGGCATAGCTGCGGCGCTGGAACGTCCGGCACCATCACTGGAGTCACTGGAGTGTGCGTCTAACTTTCCGCCGCGCACGGCAGCGGGGCGGGGCGGGGGCGGGGAGGGGGGAAGGATTTTCTGAGTACATACACAGCAGCGGCAGCGGCAGCAGCAGGGGCGGCAGCGGGGCGGGGGCGCTTATCAAAGCAGGCGGCATGATTATTTTGACAGACCGGCGGGCAGGGCGGGATGGGGGCCGGGCGGGCGGTGGGAGCGGAGCGTCGCGGCTCCCTGTCGGGTCCGAGTCCCTGCGGGGGGCCGCGGGGGGCCGCGGGGGGCTCGCAAGCCCCCAGTCGGGGATGATAGGGTTTGGCACAGTTGGCAGTGCTCATACATTCCAAGAGGGTTGTTGTTGCCGGCGCTGCCATCTGGTTCCGCCCCCCCCCCCTCTCTCTCTCTCTACTCTGCCTTGGTCGCGGCAAGGGTCGTGGTTCTGCCCCAACCATTCATCGTGCATCGGCCATTTCCTGACGGAGTAATTATGGGCGGAAGCTGCTGTGAGGCGCTCCTCGCTCCGGACGAGGGGTAGGAGGGGTGGGGGGGGGGGGGGGGGAGGAGGAGAAAATAAATAATAGAGACGAAAAGCAGGGTGGAGGGCGGGGCAGGAAGGAGCAGGAAATACTGTATAATGTTGCGGAGCCACAGGGCCGCCGGCGTCGCTGCCGTGCCAGGAGGAGCGGGGACAGGCAGAGGGTTGGACAGGGAGGACCTGCAAACAAAGACTTGATGCGGCGCGCAGCCATGATATACTGCTGCGCTGTGCGGTGTGTGTGTGTGTGTGTGCGTGGGGGGGGGGGGAATGTCGACGGACAACTGAAAATAACAAGTGCATAGGAACGGGAGGAGAGAGAGAGAGAGAGGATACAGGAAGAATACAGGAGAGAGAGAAAGAGAGATAACAAGGTCGAAACGCGATAGAGAATCATCCAAGATACATTCGAGCCGAATTTCTCTAATGGTGGCGCGTGTCGGCTGCCTCCGCTGCCATCGGACTGACTCGGATGGGCCCCGCGGGCCATGTGCCATGTCGGCTCGGCTGCGGCTCGACTCGCTGGGCCTCTTTGGGGTCAGAAGAGGGAAAATAGCCGGCTGCCATTCTATCCGGGCCTGGAAGAGAGGCGGGGAGGGCTGGGAGGGGCGGCCAGACCAGACCCTGCCGCGGTGAGGGCCGGAGGCGACCTGCGGTGCCCACGGCAGGGACACGGGACACACCCCAGAGCCGCGGGAGCATGGAGTATCGCAGGCAGAGACAGGCAGCTGCCGCCAAACCGGCGTCTTGTTTTCTATCTCTTAAATATAATTTTTTTTTGTTTGGAAAGAAAAACGACTATTTTGAGACAAGTGAATTTCGGGCGCCGCTTTATTCTGTTGCGGGCGCATGAAAGCGCGTGGGCGTGTCCGTCCAATAAACTAAAACCGCGCCGCTCTCTGTGTGTACGCTCCCTCCCCTTTAAACCCCTCTCATCTCTCGGAGGCGAGCGCGGGCCGCTGCCGACCGGCGCCTCCTCCGGCCCCGGGGGCGGGCCGGGGCGGGCTAAAGTGAGCGGGGATCAAGTCAGCGGGGCAGCCACCCCCAGCCGCCCCCGGCCGCCCCCGGCCAGCCCGCCCCCGGCCGGGAGGGTGTGCCTGTGGAGGGAGTGCGCTCGTGTACATGAATGGTGGGATTTGAAATTCAAAGCGCCGCCGTCGCCGCGCGCGGGACTTTACAGAAATGCAATTGTTGTCTTGTTAGGTCGCGACCCGGACAATGCCGCTCAGCGCGACGCGGCGCGGCCGGGCGCGGCCGAGGGCGGCCAAATCGCGGAACGCAATAAAATCTCTGACACGGAGGGGTCGCCGAGTTTTTTTTTTCTTTCGCTCTATCTCTCTCTCTCTCTCTCTCTCTCTCTCTCTCTCTCTCTCTCTCTCTGCACGGCTCGAGTGCGCCCCGCCATGTCACTGGCGGATCAGCAGCCTCATAGGGGCGAGAGACGACGAGGGTGGGGTGGAGGAGGAGCGGGAACATTTTGAAAATTTGAAAAGCTTCTTCGCGGCGTCGCACGGCACTGTGGCGAGTGGGGCGGGCCGTGCCGATGGGGCCGCGCGATCTCCAGGTACAGCGTGTTGTTCTGAATTCCAACTCACCGTTAAATAAAAATAACAAAAACATGTAAAAGTACGGTTCTTTGATGTGTGACTTGCGATCTGTGTACTTTTGTCCAATTTGTGTATTTTCTATTTATTTCGGTGGTGTCAGCGTCGTGGTGTTTGGGGGCTTTGTCGCTGTTTCTGCCCGCACCACGTCGTCCGCGGGTTCAACGACCAGCGGCAAGGGCTGCTCGCGGGGCGGCGGGCTGTGAGCGGGGGCGGGCGGTGCGGGCGGTGCGGGCGCGCAGCAGCAGCGGCGGCAGCAGCGGCGGCAGCAGCGGCGGCGGAGGGCGCATTTCTAGGCATCCCGCCCGCCACCATCCCCCGCCTCGCCTCGCCCCGCCGCCGCGGATGAGATGCCGGCCGGCCCCGCGCGGCCGCCGCGGCGCATGCGCAGTCGATACCCCCCGCCCCGGCGGCGGCCGGCAACGCAGGCAACGCCAGCGGCAGCCTCCCCTCGCCGCCGGGGCCGCCGGGGCCGCGGAACTCCCGGAGCGACACCACCGCACCGCCGCCGCCGCCGCCGCCGCGGCAATGCCCGGCAATGCCTGCACAGGAGTGGCCCCGCGGCAGCCCGTCTCCGTGACTTGTGCTGCTGGTGGTGGTGGTGGTGGTGTGTGGTTAGCGTTCATAACGGTATACGTCTGTCTCTGTCAGACGCACACACACACACACAACACTGCTGCAGCCACGCCCTCGGGGGCCCCCCTCCTCCACGCACAACGTGGACAAGTGTGGCTAAGAGAGCAAGTCGCTTCGCTCCCGTGGAAATGAAGACGCGACGTACTAAAAAGAAAGAGAGCGAGAGAGATGGGCAGAGGAAAAAACAACACACTCACATGACGCGCGGAACGCGCCAGGAAACTTTTCCTCTCTCCCTGTCTCTCTCTCTCTCTGTCTCTCTCTGGTGCGCCTAAGCGACGTTACATGTCCTCGTGCAGCAGGGACGGGGCCCCGGGGGGCGCCGAGCAGACTGCTGTGCGCGAGGTGGGCCGCGTCAGAGAACGGCGGCGGCGGCGGAGGAGGGCGGGCAGCAGCAGGTGACCCGGGCGGCGGCAGCGGCGGCCGTCGTCGACGGCGTCCTGGGAGAGGGAGCAGGGCGTCCCTAAAGGGATGAGAGGGCTCCGATGCAGGCGCCTGCTTGTTGAGGACTCGGAATCATTAGGAGCGCTTGGCAGATTTGTACACGCCGACACAGAGAGAGAGAGAGAGAGAGAGAGAGGGGGGGGGGAGAGAGGAGGGGGAGGAGAGAGAGAGAGAGAGAGAGAGAGAGAGAGAGAGAGAGAGAGGGAGAGAGGGAGGGAGGGAGAGGGAGAGAGCCTGGGGGCTGCACGTGTCCGCACCGATGTCGATGACGTGGCAGAGGGCCTCATATAGGGGGGCTAATGGGGCTTACAGCGGGGGCCTTTTTCCAACTTCCCGGCCCGGAAACACACACACACACACACACACACACACACACACACACACACACACGAGGACCTCGTCGTCGTCGCCGAGTCCCGCTGACAGGTGAGCGGAGAGCGGCGGCGGCTGCCAGCGCGGCGCAGCGGCCGTCTCCGGTACTAATTGGCGCTCAGCTTCCGTTATTGGGAACAAGGCTTCGACAGGACGGCGAAAAGGGCCCCCTGTCGCTTTGCCCCCCCACCCCCTTCCACCCCTCTGCAGCTCCCCCCCCCCCTCCCCCTCTTTCCCCCAGTTCGTTAAAGCTTCGTCGTTGTCGTCACCCTTTCGCCCTTCGGCCAGACAGCGTCACTGTGCCCTCCTGCCAGTGTTCCTCGTTATCGCAAAAAAATGGAACTTGCCTGCTCGACTTCTCTCTCTCTCTCTCTCTCTCTCTCTCTCTCTCTCTCTCTCTCTCTCACGGACTTACCACCACTCCAGTCGACTTACCTGCATCCCTCCTCTGTTCCGCGGGGAACTCTCGGGTAGCGGAGCTGGAGGTGCAATAAAAGCATCAAGCAAGATTTTTAAAAAAAATTATATTTCGACGCAGCGTACATGAAGGCCTCAAATAAACTCAAGAATTTTTCTTTTTTTAAAAAAATGAGGACAGGAGGGCGATGGTGCTTGGTGTTGGTCCGTCTTGACGCCCGGCTTGGTAGGCAATTCTGCGGTGCGTGGCGCGTGGCGGCGTGGCGGGCTGGCCTACCCCTCCCGGCGGCAGGGGCTCCGCTGGTGGTGCCGCCGCTGCCGCATTCCTGGCAATCATAAAGCACGCATCGCGCCAGTGAAGTCGCCGTGTTATGTGTTGTGTGTCGGAGATGAATGACCCCGCCGGCGCCGTGGGGTGTGTGTGTGTGCAGGGAGCGGAGCGGAGCGGCAACATTTTCAATGGACTTGAACTCCGCGGCCGCCCGAAAGCCATTCAAGTGGCACAAAGAAAGTGTACGGCGGGCCGGGCGGGCCCCGCCTCGCGGCCAGCAGGGAAGATTGCTCTGATTTCTCTCCATCAAAAATAAAAATGAAAAAAAAAATCAAGAATTTTTTCCAAATCTGTCTGAAACCCAAACTTACGCTAGTCGTGTAACTTTGATACTTGACTTTGATTCGTTGCAAAAAAAAAACGCTCACACATACGACGCCAAGAAAAAAAAAAAGAATAACAAGTCATTATTATTTCATTCAGTCGGAAAACTAGGGGACGTCTGCGCGTGTGTGTCTGATAATCCCGAAGATACTGACGCCCATCACGAGTGCGGCCGTTTTGCAAGGGGGCAGATAAGGAGGGGCGAGCGCCACGAGAAGCCGGGACACAGAAACCCGACACAAAAAAAAAGGAAAAAAAGGGGGAAAAAAAGAAACGAGAGCAGAGCGCTTGTTGGCTGCGATAGCCCCGGGCGGCGCGGGGAGTCGAACCGGCGGCGGCGGCGGCCGTCGCCCCATTAATTTCCGAGTGGCCCTTGGAGAGGGCGACGCGAACGCGCGCGGTATCAGTACCTGATCTGGCCGCCGTCGGCGACTACCCCGCCGGCCGCCGTCCCCGCCGAGGCCGCCCCCGCAGACCCTCACGCCGCCGCCGACGACGACGGTTCAACTCTGGCAGGGAAAGAAGAAGGAGAAAAGGGGGGGGGGGTGAAAGAATCCGCTGAAATCGGCTGAAATCCGGCATCATCAGCAGGGCGCGCACAGAAATTGAGGCTGTCCGCCCGCCGCCACCGCCGCCTGCGCTGAGGGTCGCAGGACGGACTGAGCGCGCGTATGTGTGTGTGTGTGTGTGTGAGAGAGAGAGTTCGGACCGTTCTGTTCGGTCAAGTAAAAGTCACCCCCTTCTCCTCCTCCCCGCCGCCCCCGGGCCGGTTTGAGGCGAGAGCGACGGCGGGGCCCTGAGCATTGCAACTAACAGCGGGGGGGGGGGCACCCGTGGCGGCGCCCTCCGCCGGGGCCCGGCCCGGCACGGCCCTTACGTCGTCGCCGTCTCACACTACTTGTGCACCGTCAGGTAGTTAGTCTCGCCCGGCCCCGACGCGCCGCGCCGCGGTGCGGTGGTGGCTCGGCCCGGCCCGACCGCCGCCGCCGCCTGCCGGCCACAGGGTAGGCAGCGTGCCCCGCACGGCTGCGGCCGTGCTGCCTACCCAGCACGGGGCTCAACGCGCGCGGCCGGCCCTCTGAACTCTCTCTCTCTCTCTTTCTCTCTCTCTCTCTCTCTCTCTCTCTCTCTCTCTCTCTCTCTCTCTCTCCCTCTCTCTCTCCCTCACCTTCTCTCTCTCTCTCTTTCTCTCTCTCTCCCTCTACCTCACCTTCTCTCTCTCTCTCTCCCTCTCTCTCTCCCTCACCTTCTCTCTCTCTCTCTCTCTCTCTCTCCTGCAGAGGACATAAAACGGTGGCGCAGGGCGCGGCATGAGGGATCCGGACCGGGATCAGGTGTACGGAAAATCCCTGCTCATAGCCGGGCTGTGCGCCGGGAGCGCTGCGGCCGTACAATGTTGCAGGGCGGCGCCGCCGGACCCCCCGCGGACCCCCGCAGCCGTCGGGCAGGCTGACGCATGGCGCCGAGTCAGCCCCTAATGTGCCTACATTTGCCACGGCATGAGAGGAAGGGGGGGAGGGCGCGGCAGGGGCAGGTGACGGCGGAGGCCGCCGCGCCGTGCCACCACCGAATCAGAACCGTGCCGTGTGCGGGGGCAGTCCTCCCCATGACAGGGGAGCATCGTCCACGGCATTATTCGGCGATCTCCGTGCTTGAAACGTTGTTTCGTCCGCCGCTCGTCTGCTGCAGCAGCAGCAGCAACAGCAACAACAACAACAAGTGGGTAGAGGAATCTCCGTGGCACCGTCACGAGAGAGAGAGAGAGGGAGGGAGAGAAACAGAGAAGGAAAGAGAGAGAGAACGCAGAGATCACAGAGCGCGGGAGCACCAGCAGCGCCCTCTGAGCGGCGGCGGCGTGAGGAGAGGAGGGCGCCGCTCATTGCATCGCTGCCGTGCCGCCGAGGGAAGAAGAAGAAGAAGAAGAAGAAGGAGAAGACCCATACAAAAAAGAAGAGTACGCTTTCGGTGCTCAAACAGTACCCAAACAGTACCCGCCTTTGAGGTCGGCGGCATTTCCGCAGTCCTTGGGCCGCGTTCGGTACCCGAGCCCCCAGCGCACTAGTTCCCCTATGAGTCCCTCGAGGGGTACTGGGCCGTAATCGGTGCCCGTGGCTCGGCGCCTCCCCGCGCACTGGTATGCTTCGAGGGCGGCCTCGGCGGGGCCGGGACGCTTTCGGTGCGCTACGCGGTGGACTGATGCGCTCTCAGGTCGCGTCGCTTACAACCGCACGTACTGGTACCCGAACAGTGCACAGAGGGAGGCGGGACCGGTGGGCTCGGTGAGCGTGTAGAATGAGATGGTCAGCCGAACCAGTCCCCTCCAAGGAAGCCTGATAGCTTCGGGGTAGCGTGCGCGCTCTCGGACTGTCAGCCGTGGGTTCGAATCCCACCAGGGAGGACTCTTGAAATGGGGTTTCCCGGCTGTGTATGAGTTCCGTACACACCGGGGAGCAACCTGGGCTGAGGACGTAATCGCTTAGTCATATAAGCTCATCCTTTTCAAATAACGCTTTTGTATTTTGTTGATTTCGTTTGTTCGGGACATATGCCTCAAAGCCTTTGCGATACTGTATACAATTAGATGTTATAGCTCCTACGGCGATGCAGTAATGCTTTTCCTCGCACTGGTACGCATACAGTGCGCGCGCTTGCTTTCCGCGAGCACTGAAAGCGGCCTGGTACCCGTTCTAAAGAGCGTACTAGACCCCGCGCGTTGTTGCTTCTGTCCCCATTTCCGGCCTAAAAGCAGACTAGGGGTCACGGCAGGAGCGGCCGGGAAGCGCACTGGTCCTGAGCGGGCACGGGTACTCTGGAGCGTACTGGGCGCACCCCAAACGCGTACTCCCCGTTTTTGTATGGGGAAGAAGAAGGAGAAGGAGCAGAGGAATCCGGGGGAGCGAAATTGCGAAACAAAAGCGGGGCAGAGACACACAAAGATCGAAAGGCAGCAGCAGCGGGGCGCGAGGTGGCGGGCGCGGCAAGCGGGGAACAAAGCACCGGCTGAGGGCAGTCCCGCGGGAGTGAGAGAGAGAGAGACAGACAGAGACCGGGCACAAAGGCGATTCCTACATGTATTTTTTTTTTTTGCTTCTTCTCGTCCCACGTCTTTCTCTCTTCCCTTTCCGTTCCTGCTTGCTGCTGGGGCATTTGCCGATGCAACCCCTCGGTCTGACTCTCTCTCTCTCTCTCTCTCTCTCTCTCTCTCTCTCTCTCTCTCCTGTCCAACGTTCGGCACCTTGCAGCGAGAGAGAGAGAGAAAGAGGGGGAGAGAGAGAGAGAGAGGAGCGACAGGCTGTGGCACAGCTTTGGCCGTCGCCGTCCTCACCTGCACTCTTTAGGATGAGGGGTAGGACACCGTCGGGGTGGAGTGCGCCGTCGGCTCGGCTCTGGGCGGGGCACTGCAGGACTGCAGGTCCTGGCCCAGGCCGAGGCCGGGCTACGCTTCGATGGACGAGTCCTCTCGGTATTTGCGTCCTCCGGTGGGGTTTCCCACCGCCCCTCCCGTTCCCGTCCGATACCGCCGCAGCATCAATATTTGTCTAGCGTGCGCGCCTAGGCCTCATCCTCAGCCCCGGTCCCTGTGGTCGTGTTCCCGCGGTCCTTCCTCCTCCTCCTCCTCCTCCTCTCCCTCCTCCTCTCCTCCTCCTCTCCCTCCTCTCCCTCCTCCTCTCCCTCCTCCTCTCCCTCTTATTCCTCCTTCTTTCTTCCCCCTTTCCTTCCCTCCGACAGCACTGCGCGCTTTCTCTCTCTTCTCTCTCTTCCCTACCCAAAACCTCGCGCGCTCCGTCGGCCCGGCCCCGCGCCGCCGCATACTGCCCCACCCACCCTCTCTCGGAGGGGTGGCCGCGGCGTTCGGAAACGCCCCTCTCTCTCTCTCCCTCTGATATCTCTCTCTCTCTCTCCCACTCACTACTTACTCCCGCACGCGGCCCTCCTCCGTCCCCGCACTCGCTACTCCCGCCTGACTGGCTGATGAGATTCATCGTCGCGACAACCGAGGGACGGCGTGCGCGTGTCGGCAGCACGGCAGCAGACGAGGCGCACGCGCGCGCAGTGAGAACAAGTCGTCCAAGGAGGAGGACAGAAGGGCGGAAACCGAAAAGCATTCCCCCGTGAGGCGAGTGCACACCTTTAAGCCCCGCCCGTTGGCAGCGACGACCACGAACGCCAAGCCCGTGCCACACGGCTGCGGGGCTGGAGAAGCGACGAGGGGGAGAGGGGGGGGGGATGGGAGGGGGGGGGGGGGGAGGGGAGGGGAGGGGCGTGATCCAGCGGCACCACGTCGTGTCACTGTCACTTCCCCTCCGGCCCCTCCCCGCTTCCACTTTTCCATACATCAGACCTCCACCACCCCCTACTCTGCCCCCGGCGGCCCCTTCGCCCGCCCCCGACTTTTGCTGTGCGTTTTTCGCGCACACTTTCCTCCTTTCTCTTTCCTCTCTCTCTCTGTCTGTTTCTGTCACTCTCTCTCTCTCTCTCTGACACTTTCTTCATCATCACGGCCCGTTATTCTTGAGGCAGCAGCAGCGGCAGCGCCGCCCGCCGCCGCCCCGCCGAGAGAATAGGCTTAGTTTCCCTGAAAATATTGCCGCTCTGGCCCGGCTGTCTCTGCAGTCAGACAAGGACGGCCTCGGGGCCAGAGAGAGAGAGAGAGAGAGAGAGAGAGAGAGAGACGGCGCCATTACCACAGTTCAGCCGCGCGCCGGCCGGTGCGCTCGTGCACTTCAAATTCCTGGGAGGCCGCGAGCATGAAGAGGAATCAAGTAGAAGTACGGCCATATAGGCGGCGGCACGGCAGGCCGAGTGATAATGTGTTTCACCGGGCGGCGCGGCGCGGGGCCCGTGGCCTCTGCTGTTGGCCTCTGCTGTTGGCCTCTGCTGTTGGCCTCTGCTGGCCTCCGCCGGCCTCCGCCGTCCGAAGCGCTGCTGGCCTGCTTATGATTCCGCCACACACCCCATAAATTTTTCTCACTTCTCCCGCCGTGCGCCCTTCATTTTTCTTTGTTTCTTGGCAGTGTGCTCTCGCGCAGGCCAGCCATTGGAGCGGCGGCGGCGGCGGCAGCACCCACCCCCACCCCACAACCCCCTCAAACCCCTCGGAAATCTTAATTAGAATTCACGAAATGTAATACTTTATGTGTCGTCCGTAATAAAAGGGGGTGGTTTTATGGAGCGGGGCGCCTCCCGCTAAACCCCCACCCCTCTGTCTCTCTCTCCCTCCCACCCCGCACTCCAGCCACCCTCCCCGCCCGCTCTCACCCTCTCGCCGTTGCCCTTCGCGACGCTAATTCCGTCGTCGGAGAGAAAGAGCCGTAATTTTGCATGTTGCTCTCCGTCCTCGCTCATGTGTCGTCTGCGCTCTCTCTCTCTCTCTCTCTCTCTCTCTCTCTCTCTCTCTCTCTCTCTCTCTCTCTTACTCTCACTTAGGGATGCTAGGCCCACGAGGACATGTTGTGTCGGAGCGAGCCGCGGGCAGCCCTCAGGGACATGAGACCCTCAGAGAGAGAGAGAGAGAGAGAGAGAGAGAGAGAGAGAGAGAGAGAGGAGAGAGAGAGACGCAGAAGAAAATGAGGGGAAACATGGGAAAAGCCCGAGGGCGAGGCGCGGCGGCGGAGGGAGAGAACAGGCGAGACCCGCCGTTCCCCCGGGTGTGGGGGGGGGGAGGCAGGAATCAGCGCCATATGGAGAGCACTCTAAACTCGGCTGGAGTGTGAAATCGCTTTTCACACATTTTGAGGGCCATTCACCTCCCGTCCCGTCGCATCGCTCTCTGCAGCCCTGCTGCCCCTGCGGCCCCCGCACGCCCCGCAGCGGGCGGCGCCGACGTCTCCATCCCGACAGAGGGTGCGCTCCATTAGGCGACAGGCTGTGCCGCCGCAGAGGGTGTGTTCAGTTTCAACTCTTTTTTTTTTTTGTGACCGTCGCTCGATTTTAATTTTTTTTCGTGGGGATCAGGGGGGGGGGGGGGAACGAGTGACCTTTGTGTGTGTGTGTGTGTGTGTGTGTATGTCGTCGTACCGCGAATTATTTTCGCTTTTAAATACCAAATATAATTTTTAATTCCCGCGCAGTGCGTGGCAGATCAACGGAAACGGCCCCGTGAGCCGTGAGTGAGTAGTTCATCAGCGCGCCGTCCCAGGGGCTG
The DNA here is from genome assembly GCA_026979955.1 of Megalurothrips usitatus. NCBI lineage: Eukaryota > Metazoa > Arthropoda > Insecta > Thysanoptera > Thripidae > Megalurothrips > Megalurothrips usitatus. Next base: position 8,476,978 of record CM049597.1, on the reverse strand, counting down.
GCGGCGCTAGTGTTGGCGCTGCGCCGTGTGTGCCAACTGCTCCACGACGGCTCGCGCGCGACGTGACGAACAAAGACGCTGGGGGAGACGAAAGAGGATGGAGAGAGAGAGACAGTGAGAGAGAGCGGCAGGTATCCAACTTGTCGAAATTAGATCAAACGAAGGGTAATGTTGACAAAGTCGGGCCGCGCGATGCCGGGGGGAAAGGCGGCAGAGGGGGGGGGGGGGGAGGGGGGAGTGGTGGATACACAAAGACTGTTTGTGTTGCTGCTATCCTCGCTCTTCTATTACGAATGGTCGGCCAGTGGAGGAGCCGGGCTCAGAGGAAGGCCCCACGTGAGGCGCCACGGACAGCGGGGGTAAACAGGGAAGGAAGATGGAGGGAGCAGCGGGAGGAAGGAGGAAGGACGGAAGAAGGGGGAAGAATACATATATATATATATATATATGTCGGTTGGTTTGATTTGTTTATGGCGCTTATACGCTTGATTCGTATTGGATGCCGCTTGATTCGTGCGGGGCGTGCGCCGTGCGGCAGCGGTGTGCGGCGAGAAGGCCGAGGCTGTTGCTCGGGCAGCCGCCGGTTCGCGGCGCGCGGGTTCGAATACACCGCGGCGCCACGCAGGTCCCAGCCGCCGTGTGTGTGTGTGTGTGTGTGTGTGTGTGTGCCTACCCCTCGGGGGCCGCCGCTGTATCATTATTGATCGCAGTGTGTTGTCTGTGTGTGAGAGAGAGAGAGAGAGAGAGAGAGAGAGAGAGAGATGAAGAAGGAGAGGAGGGGGGAGACTTGTGATGTGACATGGTCTGCAGGCCGCCGCTCCGCCATGCGCGCCCACACCAAAAACGGGAGCTGCTTAGAGAGAGAGAGAGAGAGAGAGAGAGAGAGAGAGAGAGAAGATAAAGAAAGGAGAAGAAGAGAGAGGGCTATTGTGGAGGAGGAGTAAAAGCTCATCAAGAAGCCTCGTTAATGTGCCAGACAGGTAATGATGAAGAACACACCCCTCCCACCTGAGCCGGACCCCCCGCAGCAGCGGCAGCAGCAGCGGCAGCAGCAGCGGCAGCAGCAGCCACCCCCGCACTCTGCTTCCTCCTCCTCCTCCTCCTCCTCCTCTTCCTCCTTCTCCTCCCCCTCCTCCTCCTACTCCGCTCGTTCGCACGGAATAATGTGTCGAGAAATGAGAGAATGACAAAAACGGCCACGAGAATATGACGGGGGGGGGGGGAGGGAGCGAGAAGGGAGTGTGTGAGAGAGAGAAAGAGAGACAGAGCGAGAGAGGCGTGGTCTGTCCTGACGATAATAGCCGTCCGCTGTTCTCTGATGAGCCCCACCCCGTACCCCCCCCCCCCCTCCCCGCGGGCCGCCGGCCCTGGGGTCCTCCCGGGCGCTCCGACCAAGTCGTCAGCCGTCCACGGCCCCTCTGCCCCGCCCACACTGCCGCAACCCTTCCGTCCCTGCAAGAGCCAGCCAGCCGCCGTGCTTGTAGTGAGATGACCCTTGTGTCGACTGCAAGAGCGCCGTCTCCCGATACCCAAACGCGCCAAACGCACAGCTTTTTTTTTTTTAAAAAAAAAAAACCTTATCCGTCACGAGATAGCGGGGAGTCGTAACGGTGGTATTTGAACCCGATCTCTGCGGCGGCGGCGGCGTTCCGTTTCCTGCGGGGCCCTGCGGGACCCTGAGGGGCCCTGCGGTGAGCGCATACAGAGCAGGCCGGCGGCGCTCGGACCCCGCGGGATCTGCCCGACAGGGGCCCCGGGGGAGTCGTTGCCGTTGTCGAATCGGAATAACTTGACAGTCGTGTTCCGGGCGGGGCGGGACGGGGCGGGACGGCCGTGTGTGTGTGTGCGTGTGTGTGTGTGTGTCGGCTCAGCCTAGTCATCAGTCTTCCGCGGACTAAACCCCTGAGGCCGGCGGCGCGAGTCAGCGGCCGTGTCCTGACAGAGAGAGAGAGAGAGAGAGAGAGAGAGAGAGAGAGAGAGAGAGAGAGAGAGAGAGAGAGCGCTTATGTGGCCGAGCGCACCCCGCGTTTGGGTCTCCAGCGGCAGTATGCGTACACGTCTGCCACCCCCGGGCAGCGAGCCCTCCCCTGCCGCCGCCGCCGCCGCCGCCGCCACTCCCCCTTTTGGGCCGGGCGCTCCAATAAAACCATTACCGAGTGCTTGAGCTCGGCGCCCCCGCCGCCGCCGCCGCCGCCGGCCGCCGCGTGCTCCGACGGCGGCGCTCCCTTTTAGAGGATGAGGAGGGCCGAGTCTCTCGTCCGCCCCCGGCCGCCCCCGGCCGCCCCCGGCCGCCCCCGGCCGCCCCCGGCCGCCCCCGGCCTCCCCCCGGCTCGCCGGGGCCCACCTTGGCCGGCAGCAGCCAATATCCCGCCGCTCAGCGCTCAGCTGTCCCCGCAGCACTTGACGCGGTGCTGCCTGGCTGCCAGGACCGGTCCGGGCCGCTGCTGTTCAAAGCCTACTTTGACGACCACCGCCGCGCCATCCTGGGCGAGGTAAGAGCTGGGCGGCGGCCACACGCGGACACGGACACACACACGCACGCACACACACACAGGGGCGCGCGCCAGCCAATAGCATGCCAAAGGGGCGCGCCAATGAGAGAGAGAGAGACAGAGAGGGAGGAGGCGGTGGCAGAAAAAAACACACAAGAAGAACAGAGAGGAAAGAGGCTTAATGAAATTACGGATCAAAGCGTGCGCGGCAGCGGCGGCCTCTTGAAGACCCCCGCGCCGCTGGGTGCGGCTGGGTGCGGCTTGGATATTGGATGGGATCGCAACTCTGGCATGGCGAATGCAGCCAGGCGGGAAAGGAATCCCATCCCATCTCCTCTCTGTCTCTCTCTCTCTGTCTCTCTCTCTCTCTCTCTCTCTCTTCCCCGCGGGCTCGGCACAATCGTGACCTATCCGGCGGCGACCGAGAACGTCGTCACAAGTGCCCAGGCAGTGCGGGGCTCGGTGACCTCGGCTCAGCCGGGGCTGGCGGGGCTGGCAGCCTCAAGCAGCAGCCGCCGCTAATTCACTGGCTATCAGCGACGGCCAGACGCCGATCAATCATATCGCGGTCCCCCTTCACTCTGCTCTCCTCTCTCTCTCTCTCTCTCTCTTTCTCTCTCGCCCCCACCCCCATCCCCCCTCTCTCTCCCTCCGGACGGCGTGCTATCTCGTATTACAGGTAGCGGCGGCCCCGCTCTCCAGCTGCTTTTCGGTCTGTCCGCTGCAATTGGCAGATCATGTCAGTCACAGAGTGAGGGGAGGGGAGAAGAGGATAGGAGGGGGGGGGGAGTCTGGTCTGACTGGGGAGAGAGGGGAGAGTGGCCCCAACGGTCGTCAAGAAAAGTCGGAATAAACCGATCTCAGCCTCCGGCCAGTTTTTTTTTTTTATTCATAGGAGGGCGGATGATGGGAGCGTAAAACGCCGCACAATAAAAGGCGGGGTTCCTGTGCACGGTCCTCAAGATTCCTCACTGTCCTCACAGTCCCCCCCCCCCCCCCCCCAAAAAAAAAAAAAAATCCTCATAAGGTCTTCATAGACCTCACTATCCTCGCGGCCCGTACAGACCTTACTGTCCTCACAAAATCCTCACGCTCCTCACAAAATCCTCACGCTTCTCCTGGTCCTCACGGCCCTCACAAAATCCTCACGCTCCTCACAAAATCCTCACGGTCCTCACAAAATCCTCACGCTTCTCCTGGTCCTCACGGCCCTCACAAAATCCTCACGCTCCTCACAAAATCCTCACGGTCCTCACAAAATCCTCACGGTCCTCACAAAATCCTCACGGTCCTCACAAAATCCTCACGGTCCTCACAAAATCCTCACGGTCCTCACAAAATCCTCACGGTCCTCACAAAATCCTCACGCCCCTCACAAAATCCTCACGCTCCTCACAAAATCCTCACGGTCATCCTGGTCCTCACGGCCGTCACGCTCCTCGCAGTCCTCAGGGTTCCCAGCGCCGACAGCCGCCGGCCCCACCGGCTCAGACGCCGCCCCACGCCCCACGCCCCACGCCACATGAATGGCAGATGAGCTCCGGGGACCCTCCGGTGACGCGGGGCGCCGGGACGGATCAGAATAACGCCGGCCGCGCCTCCCCCGGCGCCAGGAACGCGCTCACGGCGGATTCTCGCCGCCTCCTGAGCCGGCGCCGTGTCCTCGCTCCCCTTCGCTGTTTTACCGTTCTGAGGAGGAACCGTGTGTCGCAGAGCAGCGTGTCCCGCCTCGTTGCACCGCAGTCAAGAGTTGGATTGCTTTCGTCGAGGAATACATTTCGGAGACACACCCCTCCCTCACTCCCCCTCCCCCCTCCTCCCCGCGGAACGTCTGAGCGGAACTCAACAACGCGGGCCGCTGCCCGTCCCCATCCTTCATTCTCCCAGTGAAAACATTCTTCCCCAGAATGCGAGAGAGAAAACGCATTAATAGAATGGAGAGAGGGAGAGAGGAGGGAAAAAAAAAAGATTGAAAGGGGCTGATGCTAGTGGGGATGGTGGGGGGAGGGGGCCGGCCGCAGGAGCCGCTGGAGCCACAGGACGGGCGTCCACAGCAATGGCTGAACAAACAGTTCCGCAGAGTGCACAATTTTTTTTTCGCCCCCCTTCCTCCTCTTCTTTATTCCGCCCTGTTTTCTTTCCCCGCTCTCTCTCTCTCTCCCTTCTCCCTCTCTCTCCGCGCGCCCCCGTTCTCTCCTTCACCCATTTCGCTGTCCGATATTTGCTCTCCGTGTGACCCGGCGGCGCGAGAAGTCTGTGACCGCCGGGAAACGTTTTTTTGATTTCATTCGGCATCGCGAGCGGCGGCGGCGGCGGTGCAGCAGCGGCTCCGGGCCCCGCCGGGGACAGCCACGACGGGCAGCAGGGGGCGGCCTGGGGGGGGGGGGGGGGGGGGGGGGGACCGCTCCGCTGTGCCGTCCCCGCGCGATGACAATCCCAAACTCAACTCGGAGGGAGAAGAACGAAAACGATGTTTGTGGAAGTTATAAACGGCTCGGCGGGACTTGAGCATGCGCTGCCATTTCTCCACATTCCTCACTATACCAACTTTTCCGCGTTCTTCCCGCCTCTCTCTCTCTCTCTCTCTCTCTCTCTCTCTCTCTCTCTCTCTCTTCTGTACGGTATCTCCTCCCCAGAGTCCGTGCGCCACCGAGGCTCGGTTGAGTAAGGCGGGCAGCGCTCCGCCGAGCCCCCGGCTGGGTAGGCAACACGTTCGCACCTACGCGGTGCGCGCTGCCTACCTCGTCCCCGGCAGGCGCCCCCGCTCCGCTCGACTGCTGCTAATCGCTGGCTGCCTCCCGCGGCCCCGCTCCCTTTGAGGCCCAACCAGGTTAGGAGCCCCGGCCGCCGGCCGCCGGCTGTTTGGGGCCCCCCGCCCGGTAAGCCAATACTACGGCGGGGAGAGGCGCGCGACGACCGGACACAAAAGAGTCTCGCAATGAAAAACAACAAAAGACAGCAGCGGCGGCGGCGGCGGCGGCGGCGGGGCGCGTGTCCACTGTCTCGTGTCTCGTTTTAACGGGATTCTCGTTGTCGCTGCGGAATTCGCCGGCTCCTCTCTCTCTCTCTCTCTCTCTCTCTCTCTCTCTCTCTCTCTCTCTCTCTCTCTCTCTCTCTCTCTCTCTCTCTCTCTCTCTTCGGCTGCCGCTGCCGCCCGGCTCAGGTCTGTGATCAAAGCGCGGCGCGGCGCGGGGCGGGACTCGGAGGACGCGGACGAAGAGAAGGGGCGGACTTCCATCAGGAGGAGGAGGCGAGGAATGCCGCCGCCGGCCGCGCAGTGCTGATTTGTCGAGCACAAGACACAAGGGCGGCGGCGCTACGCTGCCGCCGGGGCACTCGAACCCGCGGGGGGCCGACGTCACGAGCTGAGGTTAGGTTAGCTCCGACTCGCAGGGGACTGCGTGTGCGCGGGAGAGATTCGAGGATTTGAAAATCACGGCTGCGCAAACGGAACGGCGGACGGCGGCGGGGATCGGTCGGGCAGGATCGCGGGCCCGGCACCCCGGGACCCTGGGACGGGCGGCGGGACGGAGGGGAGGGGAGGCTCAGGACGGGGCCGGGGCCGCCGAGGCGCCGCGTCAGGAACAAGCAGGATCGGGCGGCAACACGAAAGCCAAATTTGCTGAAGAATACGATACATATGGATGATGGGAAGGGAAGCAAGGAGCCGGGCCGTGCGGCGGGGCGGCGAGGGGAGAGCGGGGGGCGAGGGGCGTGCACCGAATGCCGAAGCGGCGGCCCCAGCGGCGGCGGCGGCGGCAAGGGGGGGACTTGAGGCCGCCGTCGTCGCCTCCCCCGCGCCGCCGCCGACGACGACGACACGCCGGCCGCACAGAGGGCATGCATTACGGTGCCGACAGACGGGGACGTGACGTGACGCCGTCGCCGACCCCGCGGCAGCGCCAGTGTTACGTGTAGCCACGGCGGCGGCCGTTCAGAAATTCCGTAACGGGCAGGTGGAGAGGCCGGTGGAGAGGCCGGTGGAGAGGCCGGTGGAGAGGCCGGTTTAGTGGACTCTCCTCCAGCCCCCAGCAGAGGGCGCTGCCGCACCGCCTGGCCTCGCCGCGCGCCCGGGGCTACGTGTCATTTCGATTTCCTCTCTGTTCCCCCGCCGCGCCCCCGGCACCACCCCCGCTCCCTCCCAGCAGCCGCACCCTTATTTTCTTAATTATCCCGAGGTAGCCTTTTGCCTTGCTTGGGTCCGGCGTCCCCAGACGGGGTGGGGCGGGGGCGGCCGGCGGCGGCCGTGCTCCCGCCGAGGCCGAGATGACCGCCACCGCCACCACTACCACCACCTCCTCCTGCTCGGCTGGCCTGGGACTGCCAAGATAACGCAGGCTTCCTCCCCCTTCTCTCTCTCTCTCTCTCTCTCGCTCGCTCGTGGGGAGATCCGCCACGTGCAAACTAACGATCGGGTCGCCGCGTAATTTGCCGTCCGCTCTGTCCGGGCCTAGCCCGGGCCTAGCCTGGGCCTAGGGCTCTGGTCTAGCCGGGTCTAGCCGGGTCTAGCCGGGTCCAGAGCAGCCCCGGTGTGGAGGTCCCCGTCGTGACTCACGGGTGTCGTTTGTATAAATTAGACGTCGTGCTTGTGTGTGTGCGTGTGTGTGTGTGTGAGTGTATACGTGCGTGTCTCCGGGCACCCAGGCTCCGGCTGCGTGGAAAATGAGACGGTCTCGCTGAATTGGAATCGCCACCTCTGCTTGCCTATTCCCCTTATTCGCGCCGCCCCCCACCTACCCCGGCCTCCTTGGTGATGGCGAGGGAGAGGGTTGGGGGTTGGATGAAAGGCTTAAAAGAGCAAAGGTGTACGTGAACACGACGGTGAACGCCCGAAAAAAAAAGGAAGATCGTATTTCATGTAATTATATTCAGTCCGACTATTAGTTCCAGCGACTCAATTCAGCGAAGGCAAAGCAGCGTGGCCGATGCCCGTGTCCGCGGGTGGTTCCTGCCGGCCGCCGTGGTCCCGTGTCGCCACCGGATCGGAACCGAACGACGACGGCGGCGGGGCGGCGGCGGAGACTGCACTTAGGATATGAGGCAGGCCCGGGCCACAAGGCACTACTAAAATGTCATTATTGAAAAAGCAACGCAGTCATATTTTTTTTTCTCCGTCTCTCTCTCTCTCTCTCTCTCTCTCTCTCTCTCTCTCGGTGTGTGGCGCCTGATGTGGTATGGTTCCGGGAGGGGGACGCAGGATGCAGAGGAGGGGAGGGGAGGGGAGGGCCGGCGGGTCCGGAGCGCGGAGACGAGGGCCATCAATACGTAATGCGGAATGAAAATAAATCGCAAAGCATTTGCCGAAATGGAAAACAGCGCGAGGAAGAAATTCGTGGCGGCGGGTCGCGCACGGCTGGTGGTGCGGGAGGGTGGAGGCAGCGGAGGGTGCGCGGCGGCGGAGGGGGGAGGGGAGGGGAGGGGAGGTCGACGTCGCGTGTGTCGCCGGCCCGGGTGAGAACGAGGATGCAGGGCTCCACGGACAAGGCGATAGGGCGCGCGTCCAAGCAGGGCCCCGCCGGGGCGGGGTCCTAGAAGGCCAGAGGTGTGCGTGTAGGCGGCACAGGGCTCCCTCCAGGCCGCTCCAGGCCCCTCTCCAGGCCCTTCTCCAGGCCCCGCTCCAGCACCCCCGCAGAACCGGTGCCGGGTATCGGCGTTCGCCACCCTGACTTCCCCCACCACCACCAGGCACAGCCGCGAAAGGCGCGGAGACGGGGGAGGGAAACGGAAGGAGAGAGAGAGAGAGAGAGAGAGAGAGAGAGATAAAGATAAAACTGAAGGGGAGGGAGAACGCATTATGGCCATTCTGAAATACGGAAATAAGTAAAATATGTAGGAACGGTCGAGAGAAGATAGTGGCTGGCCGCTGGCCACCAGCAGGGCGTTGGCGATGTGTGTGTGTGTGTGTGTTGGTGTGTGTGTGCGCGCGCTACGTGAACGAGGGGCCGAGGGGAGGAGGAGAGGGGCGCGCCCTCCGAGGTGAATAGAGTGTGCTGCCGAGATATGACCGCGGTCCTAAAATGTAACGCTACGAAGAGCAACGCCAAGGAATGGACATATTTCACCTTCGACCCCCGCCGCCATACCACGCCACGCCGCCCGGCCAGGCCCCTCTCAAGTCCGAGCGAGAGAGAGAGAGAGAGAGAGAGAGAGAGAGAGAGAGGGAGAGAGAGAGAGAGAGAGAAGGGGGGATGGAGGAGTGGGAAAGGGGAGGGAGAGGGGGCTCTCACGCGGATCCGCGACCCGAGATCCCATTGCTTATGTGGGAAGGGAAAAGCTCTGGCCAGCGGCCGGGGCCGTGCCGTGCTCCCGTGCACTCACACGGGCGCCAGGGGCGTAGCGCGTATCTCGGCGTAGCTCGGCGTAGCTCGGCGTAGCTCGGCGTAGCTCGGCGTAGCTCGGCGTAGCTCGGCGTAGCTCGGCGTAGCTGCCCCGGCTAGGTAAAGGGGTCCGGTCCGGTCTCCCCTTCCCTCTCTATCGGCTGAATGGCAGTGTCAACGGATTTTTGCGACATCACACACACACACACGGCTAGAGAGGCCGTCTAGAGACCTCGGCGGCCGCGACGCGGAAGCAGTCGGCGAAGAGGATGGAAACGAGGAGCTCCACGTCGTGGACTCCCACACGACACGACACGACCCTCCCCCGGCCGCCGCCGCCGCCACCCTCCTCGTCGGCCAGGGCCTCGCGCTGGAACCGCGACGGGGTCCGTCGTGGGGGCATCCTTGGGCGGGCCGCGGGCCATGGGCCGCGGGCCACGGGCCGCACCGCGCCGCACCGCACGCCCGTGGGGCAGTATTTCTTTCCGACAGCGTTCCATTTTACATCAAAAAGCGATCAGGCGTATCCCTGCAGGGTCATCGCGAACCGGGACGGACCGGCGGCGGCGGCGGCGGCGGCGGCGGCGGCGGCGGGGTCCGGGGACGCACGCCCCTCCAAGGGCCCGCCCCTCCCCTCTCCTCCCCTTCCTTTTCAGTCCATAAATCCACACTCACACACGCACGCGCACACGCACACACACACACACACACGCACTGCTTGCCCACTCCCCGAGCAATGATCACCATGCATTATACCGCATGCTCGCCTGTTTCCTGGCGCTATGGCCAAACATTCGTATCCCGCCGGGCCGTCCAGCAGCGTCCAGCAGTGGGTCGGCTCACCCTTCTTGGCACGCGCGTGTGTGTGTGCGTGTGTGTGTGTGTGTGTGCGTGTGTGTGTCGTGTTTCCGCACTCGGTCTGCGTCGAATGGACCAGAAGTGTCTCTGACGCAACCGACCAATGCTCGAGAAGAAAATTTCGAACGAAAACAGACGTGACTGGGAGGCGGTGTGGACCGTGCTGCGGGGCCGCGGGCCCGCGGGGGCCGCGATGGCAAACCAAATAAACGCCACCGGTGGCACACTGGGGTTAGCCCTTCACTCTTTGGCTGGCACGCCTTTTATTATTTCCTCTTTTCGTGACACTGCGGGGAGGGGAGGGGGAGGAAGGGAGAGAGAGCAGGAAAGAGAGAGAGAGAGTGTAGCAGAGAGAAAACACCCCCAGCCAAAGCAAACCACGTTCGTCCACAAGGAAGAACAACCAGTAGACGCACGGGTAAAGGAATCAAATTTAACCCACGGCGAAGGTGATTGTCAGGAAATCGGTCACATGGGAGCGATCGGCCTAGGGCGGGGCCTGGAGCAGCGGGGCCGAGAGAGGGAGGGAGGGGGAGGGGAGGGGGAGGGGAGGGGATGGCGTGGTCGCGGGGCCGTCGCCGTCGTGCCGGACTCGTGGGGCGCGGGGTGGGGCGGGGCGGGGCCGGCTGGGGTGGACGGCCTCACCAGAAAAACATTCTTTTTTGTCACTTGGTTTATCCAACGAAGTTGGTGGTGACGGTGGGTAAGGCAGCCCGGCATAGAGTTCGGCTGACAGGTCAGGTTAGGTTAGGTTGCCGGCAGCGCCCTCACCCGGTGCCGTGAGGTAGCGCGCAGCGCGGGGGTTCGGCAAGGGAAGACGACTCCCCCGTCATGCACTTCTGGCGATAAAACTGCAGCAGCAGGCCCTATCGGCGGGCCGATTCTGAAAGTATCGTTGCTCCGTCTCTCTCGCACCGCGTAGGGGCCGCCCCACGAGTGCGACTGAGACGGAGCGAAGAAAACGGCCCTTCGGAATCGTCCGGCCGGCGGCGGCGGGGGTCTTCAGACAGGGCGAACCAGGCGGACCGCAGCGGACGGCAGCGCAGCGCACTGCGCCGTGCCGCCCCGTGTAGTGTGTCCCCATCGATTTATCTGTCAAGGAGGGAGACGAGACGAGACGCGGGGCGGGACGGGGACCACCCCGAGGCCGCCATCCTCACCCGCCACTGCCGACTCACAATTTCTCAGTTTTTAAAAAAGACTTATTTTTTTCCTCCGACGGCCTCCGCCTCGTCCCACCGCCCCCCACGTCGTGAGGGTCTACGTCGTCTTAGTTTCAGCGCGCGGCGCACGGAAGCCCGCAGCGCCGGCTCATCGCCGCGATACACACAGGATCCTAGGATGACGACGGCGGCGACGGCGGCGGCGGCGGGGGACATGGGGACCCGTCCCTGTGTCTCTCTCCCACTGCCTTCTATTTCTTTACGCGCGGCGTGGCGCGGACGCCCTGCCTGCTTGCTCTCTGCGCGCTAAAACTTTTCCCGCCCGCCGCCCGCCTCGCCTCGGCCACTCCTCGCTCCGGGGGGGCCAGATGAAGGTGAAGTGGGAACCCAATTATCAAGTTAGTGATGGCCCCCCCCCCCCCCCTCCCTCTGGCCCCTCGCGGCCTGGGACTCGACAACAAGTGCTCCGCCAACCCCACCGCGCGCCGGTGACCAACACGTACTCCCAGTTTAGACTGTGCTGCTGCTGGTGTCCCCCGGCTCCGTCGGGGGGGACGTCCCGAAATTACGTAACGACGGAGAGGGTAGGGAGGGAACGCCCCCCCCCCCCACCCCCACCCGGGGCTCCTAGGATGAGGACGACACGCGGCTCCGCGCGAGTCACTCTCATAAAATATTCCCGATGGCGGCCGTAAAAGTTATTATCATGACTCCGGTTGGAGTGGATAGTGGTGTCCGTCGCCACGTCGCGGTGGTGGCGGCGGCGGCGGCGGCGACGAGGGACTACGCGGCGCGCTCCCGACGATACGTCGCCGTACACAGAATATATTGGATGTGTCGACGCATCACTGAATATAAGGAATCCGGCGGACGCAAACGTGAGTGCACTCGGCCGCGATAGCGTCAACGCCAAGACCCGCCGCGACGGCGACCGGAGGACGGCCGGCGGCGGGCTCCTCGCCCTCGCCTCGCAGCACCGCGCCTCCGCCATGTGGAAACAGCCGTCGGCGAAAGTGATTCGGGCAAAGAGGAAGCAGGCGCTGTGTGAGAACAGGGAGCCGCGAGCCGCGAGCGGGGAGGCGACCGCGAGGCCAGCGAGGCCAGCGACAGTAAAGGCGCCCCTCCCCCTCAACCACCACCCCTTCCCACCTCCGCGATGACCGGCGGCGGCGGCGGCCGCGGTGCGCGCGTGGCGCATAGCGCGTTGTGCCTTTTACACCCTGGTAAATCGTAAAACCACCCCTCCCCCCCCCCCCCCCCCCCCACCCCCACCGGGCTACCCCCTCCCCTCCGTCGCGCAGCAGTGCCATGCCGTACCGTTTCGCGCAATACGACGACATCTCGACAACAAGGGCGCTGCGTTGTGCCGGGCAGGAAGCGGGTAGGGGAGGGGAGGGGGACCATAACTATGTTGCGTTTCGCCGCCGGCGTCGCGGCTGACCGGGATTCGAACCCGAGCCAGCGAGACCTCGCGCCCTGCAGAGGTGTGGTGGAGTGTATTGCGGAGGCTGCCGGCGCTGGGCCCGCGGAGCGCGGAGCGCGGAGCGCCCCAGAAGGACAACGGCAGCGCGAAGCGAAAACCCGGGGCTGTGCTGTGTGTCATCCTGATTAGAGGGTCGTGGCGGCGACTCCCGCCCCGCCCAGCCTACCAAGCCTTCGCACACACACGCACACACACACACGGACTGCAATCTACGGCAGAGCCTGACAAGACAAGCAGCAGACGGCCGGGGCATTGCTCATCAGCGCGCTGCCACCCCCACCCCCACCCCCACCCCCTGCCGCCTCACCCCTCCCCTCCACCCCGTCCGCGCCGCGCCGCGCGCACCCCGCGGCCCAACGCGACCCCGACCGCTGAGCCACGCACGCTGAGCGTAGGGTGCGGCGGCGGGGCTGCTGCTGCTGCTGCTGCTGCTGCTGCCGCCGCTGGGGTCAACTCGCACTCTCAAGAACAGCACGCCGCTGCCGCCGCCACCCCCGGCGCCGCGCCCACCCCGCCCACACGCCCCGCACCCCGCGGCCCCGCGGGCGCGTATGTGTGCTCAAGTCCCCTCTCCCCTCTCTGTCTGTCGGTCTGCCTGGTACACAGTGCTACACAGCGAGCAGGCGGCGGCGGAATACGAGAGAGAAACAGTGTGAGTGTGTGTGTGTGTGTGTGTGCGAGTGAGAGAGAGAGAGAGAGAGAGAGAGAGAATGCGCATGATTTTTTGTCAAGCAGTCGCGTGGTTCCTCATGTGCACCGCGCCCTCCTCCACACCGACAGGTGCCGCAGTTCCGATAACATCTCGCACATCGTGCGTCACAGCAATGGAACAACGTACGATGAGAAATCGCGCCGGTAGCGGTAGCGGGGAACCCCTTTCTCAAGGGGTTGTGTGCGCGAGTTGGGAGTCCCTCCGCCGCCACCGCCGCTGCCGCCGCCGCCTGCGCCGCCACAGGCCTTCGGCGGTTCTCGCCCCTCAGGTCCCCCCCCCCCCCCTCTCCCTCTGTCCGCCCAGCGGGAGGCGCGGCGCGGGGTCACACGGGCTGTGCCGTGCCGTGCATGCGGTAAGGGGAGTCCTGGACACGGTCTCATCACGGACGATTTACGCCGCTTTCCGCCTTTCATCGGCTGGCCGCGTGCCTTCCGATGAGATGCGTCGAGTCGAGAGGGGAGGGGCGGCTACACCCTCCCCTCCCCCGCAGTGTGACGGAGAAAGTTGGGGCCTCTAGTACCGGTATTCGAACCGCGGACCTTCGGGCCGGGGTTGCGTCCGCGTCAGTGTTTTCGTCAGCGTCTGGCTGCATTTTCGCCCCCTCGCCCTCATCTCCATGTTGTCTCCTCGAGCGGTCGTGTCGGGTGGCAGAGTGGTTGGCGGTAATGGTGGTGGTGGTGGTGGTGGTGGGGGTAGCGCGGGAGGGGAGGGCCACGGGGCCGGGTCCGGGCGGCGGGGGACGCAGACGCCGAGGGAAGGGGCGAGATGAGAATTTATTGAGCGCTGCGGCTGCAAGGGGAAGGGAGGAGAGGGGGAGGGGGAGGGGCAGTGTAGGTGAGGTGAGGCAGTAGGGAAAGCAAACGCGCCCGTCGCGAGAGCCGATGTTCTCCCGACGGGGGAGTCCGTAGTCGGCTTGCTGGCTTGTTTGCCATTCCCGGGTTCTGATACCAGCTCTATGTAGATTTCCTTTTTCTCTCGCCCAATTGCTCATATTCCCGCCCCCGCCCTCCTCCCGTTGCATGCAAGCCATCGGTGTTTCAGATCGGTTTCGCTCACGGTCACGACCTTTCCGAAATTCAATTTAAAATAGTTCACAATAAATTTCCGCTTTTTCAAATCCCTGTACTTTAAATTTTAAAGGGTAGGGGTTTGGCTTTTGAACCAATTCAGTTTTGATGTGTAATAAATCGTTCGGATCTTTTTTTTTTTGCGGTTTTGGGGAACATGAGGACTTCCCTTTAGCAAAAGCCGGCAAGTGGGGAGCTTCTCTGATAATGTAACTCACTATGTAACCCTTCGACGAGAGTTTTGAAAATTAGACTATCCCACAATTACCTGCATACCGTGAAAGTGCCAGCGTAATTCCAAGTATCCAAAAAAAAAAAACGGTGAATATAATCCAGCTCGGCGCGAACAGACACAGCCACACACACACACACACACGCACGCTCGCACGCGCACAGAGACGCTAGCGTCGTATTCAAATCACAAGTTACGGAGAGCCTGGGTCCTTCCCCGCGAGAGTCAGGACTGCAACTGAGGAGCAGGCCGCTGCATCAGACCAGATCAGGTCGAGTTGAATCGCGAATCCACCCCTTTCCGTCCACCCTATCCTATTCTCAAGCTCCTCCCCTAAAGGATTGAGGCCTGTTTTTTTATGTTGAGAAGGGACCAATGGGTTGAGGGGAAGGGAGGGGGTGGTATGAGGAGGCCCAGCGCGGCGGCGAGGGAGAGAGAGAGAGAGAGAGGGAGGGAGGGAGGGGAGCACGTATGTGAGCGGGTGGGTGTATGTAATAACAGACAACAAATCTTTCAAAATATTTTTTTATGTATTTATTATATAACAGAAAGTTCTCTATAAACATGTGTTGAAGTCATAGAGAGCAGATAAAACACTGTCCGCACTTTGGAAAAGAAATACAGCGTTGAATACAATATACAGAAAGGTGGCAAGAAAAGACTGCACACAAACTAAAAATTCAAGATATAAAGAAACTTAACTTAAATTGAATTTATGACCTATTTCCAACCACTCCAAGATATTTTTATTAAAGAAGAAGAAAATCAATAGATAAATAGAATTTTGAGTTTCTAGCAGGTAACCTTTTAATCTAACACAACAACCAGCCAAAAAGAAATTGGAAAGTTTATACTACGTTTTGTAACATTCTAACAATAAAAGACAAATAGAATATATTACGACTAACAGAAAAAGACTAGAGAATTATACCATATTGTAAACAAAGACAATAGACACAATCACCTACAGAATGAGTTTGGGACTTTCCCCTAAACATTTTTCAACAAATTATTAACGGGTTTATCTTAAAACTATATTGCAAATGAAAGAAAAACGCAGCTTAATAAAAGACAGTTTTGAAGTGATGTGACACAAGAGTCTGTGTAGCAATCCAATTACTGTCAATATAAAATCTTATGCCAAACTACACTTTACAATTATACTTTTGCACACACACAAGTGAACCCGACTTTGTCCATGTGACTTAGATAGGACTGAGCTGCCTTTGATGACTGATTTAATATTTAATACCCAAAGTTAAAATAAGGCAGATAAAAATAAATGAAATTAGGAGCTCAATGTAAGATCTCTAATTTACAATGGGCAACTGATAGACTTGCAAAGCATTGTGTTTTGCAAAACTTGCCATGCACAGAAATGCATTTCCTTCCTGTAGACGTCATACATAATTAGCAGCTCTCAAATACAATGAGTCAACAGTACTACTAAAATTTATGCACCCATCTTTTCCCCATGAGAGTGACAAGTGACATTCTACCATGATCATGACTGAAGGCAGAATACAACATAACAACAAAAAAGCTTAAAAAATAAATCAGTCTAACAATGTAGAATGCTTTATCACAGCATACTATTTAATTAAATTCCACCTCTGAAGCAATGAACTGGAAAATCCTCAACAGAACACATACAAGTAAAAAAAAGATATACTGTGGTTTACGCAAACAAAAATTGCACATTTAAGTAAGCATTGAAAGGCATGGATATGACTAAATATGGTAGAAAAGCATTACCTTTTTTGGTCTTGTCTTAGGTTTAACAAACAACAGACCAGATCATACTTACACCAGAACCAATCTTAATTGATGCACTTATCAGTGCAAAGGCAAAAGAAAACTTCACAAATAATCACAAAGAAAATATTCTATTACAAACCTGAGAGAAGCTCAAACAGAATTCGATTGCACCATTCTTAAACATAGATAGATAGTCTAATACTGAGCTCAGGTCATGAATACAAAATCTAATTATGCTTTGTTACATAGCAGGTAGAAATATTCAATCTGGTACATCACTATAAAGGACAATTAACCTGATACATTCAGATACCCTTTAGTAAAAATTTTCCACTGGCATTCCCAATAAAAATTACATACCCATCTCATAAATAGAGATCAAAGAGATGTAGAAAAACTTACCCTTTTATCTCGCCTATCCCTAACCACACCACTTCTTCAACTACCTTAAACCTGAAGTCGTTGTTGATGTGTGAGCTGTATGAGAGCGCACATGGTCCACTGAAGTATCTGGCACCTCCAACTTAGAGATGAGTCTGAAATTGTGAATCAAATAATGAGGAGAGTGATAAGTGTGTCAAAGTTGATTTTAAAGATTTGGTGAACACGTGGCCAGGGCATTGATGACAGGCTAAACATTAACTGATAATCCCCATGCAAGCAATCCAGAAAGCACAGTTAAAAGAATGAATGTTGAAGCAAACATTACAATCCAGAGAGAATAATGAACAAAACCTGGGAGGCAATCAGTATTCAAAATAAAAATTGTGTACGTTGATTATCCTTGGTCCATTCAGTGACACACCAACGGATAAAACCATGACCAACATTGTTTGAGAGTATGAAGTGTAAAACGAGTGCCAGCGCCTTGGATCACTGGATAAATTTTCTTGAAGCACCTTTGTAATCTATATTTTGGAGCAAAAGTAAATGTGAGTGAGAGTTTTCCCATCTGTACTTGATCCCTTGTTTTCCAATTTCAGTTGAGTATGACATGTTAAGAAGATATGACATTGAAAATAAAGGTTCAATCACGCTTAATTCCAACATTTGCATGTGTATCTATTTAATTCAATAATTGCATTCCATGAACATTGTAAAATAACATAACAAATGTTTATAACATTTCAAAGCCTTAATAACATATCTTAACAATAAAAAGGAACAGAACTAAGTTTCAGTCATCTTTAAATGCTACATTTGGTTAAAATGTCCATTGTACATACATTGATGTTTTTTCACAAAATGGTTATATACATAAAAACACCGAGATACGACTGATGCAAAACAATAACAAAAACATTCTGACTTTCCTGATATGCAGTTGTAAATTCACACTACATTCAATCACAATTAAACTGTGATGTCCTTCAAAAATTCAATTTATTTTCTAGCATACAAGAGTACATACTTCTTAAGCGTAGAAATATATGATACAATTCAAGACATGTTCCCCGCCCCTCTCAATTTTAAATCAGCTAACTACCTGACACCCTGCTCTACACTTCTAAGCTTGGAGGGGAGGGGGTAAAAGACATTATACAATGAGAACGCTGTGTCCCCTAGTCAAATTAAATGAACATGGACTGATGTTTGGTTATCTTTTACAAAATAATTCTTTACCTGTTAATAACATTTATTGTTTCGTATAGCCTTTGAACAGTTTCATTCATAGTAAAAGTTCAAATGAAAAAAGTTCCACTCGTACATAATTTACCTTGAACATCCTCCATGAGAGAGAACAATAATAAATTATGTAAGCTTGACTGAGGGTTCATTAAGCAAATAATTTATGTGAATTATATGCTAAAAAGTCTGATGAAGTCAGAGGTTGTTTGAAAGGCTGTTGCTACTCACACATTCAAAATATTGAGGAAATTTTGCAAAAGGCCATTTGAAGCTGAAGGTGAATAGAATAAGTACATATGACATCACATCATAAAACCTAATATTATACCCAATATTTATAACGGTATACATATGTACACCCAAGCACGCACGCACGCACGCACACACACACATACATACATACATACATACACACTGGACTTCTATTGAAAAAGAAACCTAAAATCTCATGTGATGAAGCAGAGACACTATAAAGCCACAAAAATCTCTGCTTGCAATACTTGACAAGTCTTCTCACACCAATATACAGAACACAAAAAACTCAGCCTCTGTACAGGCCATTTCAAAATACTGACTGCAAGCATGAACATTTTATCATATTGCAAAGTCACAAGGCAAACCCTTTGAGGCAATTGTTACATGCATATTCAACCTTCGAAATGGTGCACGTAACTTCAAAATGAGCATTATTAACTTTTAGGCTACAAATGTACTGATTCATCTGGAAGTTTGCTCAAAATAGCACAACCACCACTGTATTGCTTTAAACTATGAGAAGAGAGCAGTATTCAACACAATATTGCTTTTCACATAGTACCCAACGTTGGATCACAAACATGTACACTTATAAGGTGGAAAGGTAAGCCTTACCACCCAAACTGCTCAAGTTTTCCCTAACTGGATCATGAGTTATGTAACCTACTAAAGCATACAAATTTCAGTTCATAATGCCATTCTGTTTAGTCTCCAAATCTAAACTCAGCTCTTGAAGCATATTTTTATGAACAATGAGAGTAACAAAGTAAAACAGCACTAACAAATAACTTTTAAGCACATCACATGTAAGGTAATAAAAGTGAGGGCTAACTCAACTCACACCAAACATCAACAACACCTTAATTTCAGGTCTACCAACTGGCAGAAAGTCCTTACCCCAACATACCCACTAAAGATTGGAAGAAAAATTTGTTTAGATTTGACACTGTTAAGAAAGCAGGAACGGAATACCCAATTGCAATGAAGACCACAAAGTGTCAAAATGTACACCCATTAGCGAGGTAAAAGAAACTAGGACATGTCTCTTTCTGAAAGCAACCACACAGGGCTAGCTCATATCTCAAATACCTTAGACTCTGAAAGTAAATCTTGATCAACTAAATAAAACTGTAGAATCTAATAAAGGTGGTTGATCACCCAGAAAAGAGAAAAAGAAAAAAGAAGTGGAACACATGCTGTGATTCAATATGGGAGAACACAGCAAGATTGTAAAACCAAGCCATCAATCTGGAAGCATCTCATCTTTGCGCTGAATGTTATGAAACACACAATCCAGTAATGGTACTGTACATGAAACAGAAATCAACAAAAACATACATTCCTTCCAATCAAAGACCAGCGAGGCAAGTTTGATCAGTTCACCAAATTTTTTCTAGTGATATTGCCAGTGATATTGCTATACAAGTACATCTATGGGTAGTCACAACCTTACCCAAAGACAAATGTTGACTACTAATAGAGATGTAATAGGACAAAATCAATACATAGGGAGAAAAGCCACAATGAAAAAATTATGTTGAAGTGAGGATCACTCAATTACGAAATTCAATCTAATCAAAGTGGAATCACATCTCTATGGCGTGGCAACCCTGTTAAGCATCAGATCATTATCCACCAAACCCAACAAAGACACTGCACAAAAATTATTTACATAAGCAAAAACAAGAAATGAGCAGTTTGAGTTAGCAAGGATTAACATAACAATTATCTAAAAAAAAAATTGTGTGTCCATTTACAAGGAAGAAATAATAATAAAAACATTAATATTTTAAGAAATAAGAGCATGTGTCTAATTGGACCAATATACAACAAACGGAAAACAACCTCAGTGAAATAAAGTTCTTTAACTTAGCAACACAAGATAGTTTCAAAAAGATCACTGCAACACACCAAAATAGAAGTAGCAAGAAAATTTGGAGATAAATTTATGATGAAATTTATAATGGTGTTATTGCAACAATTATAATGAAAGTTGATTAATGAGATAACAAAGTTCATCACAGCCTCGGACTCTGCCCTGTAGTTCTACGGCATGTCACATTCAACAGCTTAATGGAATTTTAAGGGAATGCTTTTATACTACTTGTACAAATGTGTCTGTAATTATTTGCTGAATGATATAGACAAAAATGCTTTGGAAAATATGCAGACACCTAATGTTTTAACACATCATATAAAACTCTGTATAATTCACGAAAACTAAGGATAAAATGATACACTCTAGAAAATCGACAGCCAATTTATCAGCACTCTCATATGACTCATACAGAGGCAACAGTGAATACAGGTCAGTTTCCTCTACCTTTCATTTCAGCAAGAACAAGAATGTGTGGGCAACCAAACTGCAGGGCCTTTGTATAAAGTAGGCAAGACTCATAATACTGATTAAGGATAAAATTTTGCTACAGGCTTCGAACAAAGTTCAGTGGCTCAAAATTTAGGAAAGTTCAGGTTGAACCAAACCAGAAGTAGGTTCTTACGATTGCTCTTCGACAAACCTACAGTCAATCGGAACAACGTACTGATTTATAGAGCGAGTCCCACAACTTAAACACCACAATATTTATTCACTGCACTCTAGAAGTACAAGCTTCGAATTATGCAAGGTATGGCATGTCGGGATAGAGTTATTTCTCATACAAGATCACCTACCCGAGAGCAAAATAGCACTTGTAATGTACAATGGTAAAATCCATCAGCTCAAGAATTGATTTACAAGTGAGAATATCATATAACACAGATAAAATCATAGGATAAAATTAAAACAATGTAAAAGGAAAACAAGGAGATAGGTAAAATGAAAAGCTGCAAGGCCCTTCCAAATAAGAGGCAATAAAGCCTCTAAGCAAGATTTCAATCATTTTACCCATGCCCCACATAGACTATAATTATCTTAAATTATATTTCTTATTGTCAGCTTGCTTCATTATGCTACAGTTCTAGCTAAGAAAGCAACATGTACAAAATGATCATCTTTCTGTAATATTACATGGAAAGAAATATACATAACATGTCCTCATGCAAAAATTTTTATTACAAGGTGCTGCACTGTGCATGAGTAGATATTAGCTGGTGTCATTACTAATGAAAAGCAGCAAGATGGGGCATAACTTGAATCAGTTTTCAAATCAGAAATCAATATTTGGCACAAAATCCTAAACAAAAAAGATAAGTATGCAAAGAACTTAAAGAGTACTTGAAGCATGATTTAACAATGCAAGGTAAGTTATGATTGAAATCCAAATACACGATGAATACTGATCATAATGACAAACTGACACAAAGAGATTCAGAAATGGCAAAGAATTAGACCAATTAAGATAATAAAAAGCAGCCAAAACACTGCAGCACTAGGTAGAGTATTTACTAAAGGCAGCATCGACAATCAAAAGTAAGCCAAGTTATGATGGAAATAGGATGCCTTCTAACCACAAGTTTCTTCTTATTAAAATTTATAACTTGTTAAAAAAAATAAAGCCTCAAATCAAAATCCACTAAGTACAGATTCAGTGGTGAATAAGGGCAGAAGGCAAATAAAATGTCTCTAAAGTACAAAGATTAATTAAATGCAACACATAGATCACATTAACACACATACAGAAGTCACAATGATGTGTAGAATTAAATCTATGGCAACCTATACAACTCATCAAATTCAACATTAAATAGCTCAGCAGCCACACACAAAACAAATTATGTGAATGATGGAACAAGCAGACACTAAATCTAGTGAAACTTTAGCCCACTTTAATCTTCATGTACAATGTTAGAGTCAAAAGCACATGTAACTGAAATAAATAAAATGATATTTCTTTTCTTAGGTTTAGCAGTGCTAGTTTGTTTGATTTGTAGTCAGGGAAATGATACGTACATTGCCTATTGAACAGAGACATTTGGTAAATTGGCAGTATTTTTTTAAAAACAAGTCAGCACCTAACATCTGTTACATAGCATATGCATCACATGAAACTAATTGTCATAACAAGGTAAAAACAATCTGACGATCACACCAAATTTGCAGTTTGCAAGTTGAAGTAGGATATGAGAGCATAGTTACAATGTGATACGACAAGCTGGGACAATACAAGATAAACATTTCATAAGTGCAACATAAAGTACATGGCTGATACACGAATTACATAGTGAGCCCAATCAAAATAAGAACACAAAAGAGGAACAAACAGTTAACCTAAAACATGCTGTATGTCAGCACCAGTGTTATTGCTGATGTATCATAAGTGGTTGACAAATGAAATGATCTAAGTTGGACTTCAACGCTGCTTTCCTCCTTGAGAAGCAACCTGGGGAGAAAGACAAAGGAGATAGAGCGCAGAAGAGACCATCGACATGTAGCAGGGTACAACAAAACAGCATGAGAATTGTGAAGCTGGCTTTTTCAAAAAGAAGAACAGACACAATAGCACCAAAGAAAAGAAAAGGAAAACGTTGGAAAGAGAAGATTTTAAGCCAACTTCTCGAAGGCAAGCCTTAAAACATTGTATCTTTGTAGGTTTAATGTGCTCTGAGTAAAAAGATAATTTAGAATGAAATCTTCCCTGTTCAGTTAGGAACACAAAAGGAATCTAGGTTGAAGCTGTGGAAGATGTGCATAACTGAGGCAAATTGTGATAGTATGAACATACATGAAAATGCCACGTCTTTTGATAGTACAAAAGGAAATGTAACCTGATTCTATACAAAATAATAAATGAATCTAGAGTGAATACGAAAATAGTGTATGTTGATGATGGCATGTTATAATAATGATCAATACTTCCAGTGAAATAGAGGAAACAGCAATGACAAGAATTGCATGTTAGTGCATCAAAATTCTACAGCATGCCTTTGGGAACTGAATGTTTTATTCTCCAAACACATAAAAAAAATGTCACTTCCCATGCAGCATTTGTGAAGTTATGGACACACAATGGGAAGAATCACTTACCACTTCACTTTCTTGTTGGTTGGCAAGACGTTCCTGAGCAGCAGCGGCCGCAGCAGCTCTAGCTGATGCCCTCTCTCGGCCATGTGAACTTCTAACAGGAGTAGTTGGACATCCTGGAAGAAAATAAAGTTGTAAAAGGATATTTCCTAAGTGAAAGCTGAGAGAATTCACAGATATAAAATCTCACCAATATCTCCACTGCTTGAAGATTCTGTAAAGCTAGGTGTACCCTCAGTCCATGTAGGTGTAGATCCCTCGACTGATGCAGGAGGCGTCCATGTCAAATGGCCTCTTGCTCCACTTGATCCAAACCCAGAAGTTGAACTTCCAGATTCCACACTAAGTGTAGATTTATTGTCCGGGCGAGACTCCAGTCTTATTTCTGAAATACTGTTTGAGCAAAAATAAATTAGTATTCAAAAAAAATGGGAACCAACCGGTTAAAATCTTGACATTGTTCATTAATGAGTTCATCAGAGGCAGTTATTTCTAAAAAGCCACATTGACAGTGTTAGCAATCACACAAAGAGAGCCAGAAGTTCGGGTGTGGTCATATTTTAGCGAATTTGTTTATGTTATAAACAAAAGCAAATTTATTCATCCAACTTTGGGAGTTAAATAAACATAATGTGTTAAAGTGGGGGGAAAGATAGTACCAGTAAAAGGTACAAGAGGAAAATGAAACATACCCATTATTCAAAGTCAAGGGGTATAGAATTGACACACTACTAGACGGCAGATTAAATGAAGATTTTCTAATAGATCTGAAGCTCATTGAAAGAGACTCAATTGAGCAGGAGCTAGAACAAAGCACATGTATAAAATCAACATCCTCCCTGAAGCACAAAATAATCACATCCACTTTAAAAATAATTGAGCTTTTCTCACATGGTTTAAATGAATTTCCACCCCCCAAATACATTCATGCCTACAGCGCCTACAACCCTACATACAAGCTTTCTTGTGACATACGGACATATTGCATGAGCCAAGTACAAGACATCAAAAAAGTGTAAACATTCTCTTTTAAAATTTGCACAGAAGAAAAAAAAAAACAAGACAAAATTCAGGATTGAGAAACAAGACTGCACTACATTTAAGCTGGAGAGTACCATACCATGTCATGTAAGTTAAGCTCCACAGACGCAAACATAAATAAAGACCACCATTCTATCGGTGTGCTTACCTCACTGCCTCTTCTCGATATGCGTGGCGGGAATGGATGCCACTGATCCTGTGGCGCAAGGGTGTGTTCGTACTGTTGTTGGCGTCCACCACGTAGTCGCCCCGAATAGCGTCCTCAAATGCCGGGGGAGGAGTGGAGCAGGGAGGGAGACTCAAGCCACCTACAGGAAAAGCAATGGGGTAGTTGCAGCATGGTCACAAACTTGCGTTTCGGAGATATAGCAGGGTTCCCACAAATTTCCCTTGACATTCTAGAGCAAAATTTTAAGTTTCAACAATAGTTAACATGAAAATGTTGTTGACTATCTCAACATTTTCTAAATATTTTGCTGATTTCCAGAAACCCAAATTCCTGAGTTTACCAGGGCGATGGGGAACCCTGGAAATAAGTTCAATTGCACAGAAAAGTATGGTGATGGTAACCAATGTAGACATAACAAGTTTATGATGAACCATTTTCTACCATCCATATCTTTGCAACACTATCATAGTGTTAATTTATCTTGTCACACAAATTAAAGCATAGACACACAGGGATAGAGTAACCAGGGTAGAATCAAAACTACTCACTAATACAAGCACAGCAACAACTTACATTCAAAATGTAAAATAAGACAAAAAAAAACTAAAACAAGCCAACATCAGCATTCAGTTGACATAAAAACTGTGATAACCAAAATGTTACAAGCACAAGCAAACTTAATAAAAAAAATTTAAAAAATGGTTAATGTATAACAAAAATAGAACCACAGCCTTAATTAAATCTATATCACATATAGTATGGTTTTTAAAGGAAGTTTCTGTACCTATCAGTCTTCCCAAGCACTTCCCTCAACAACAAAAAATATCTTTATATCCGGTCTGACAGACCATGGTGAAGTATTACCCGTATCAATGATGCTCAAATATAGCATCAGTCTCCTTGGCAATAAAGGAGCCAGCTCCTAACCGCCAAAATACAAGCTTCGCACTAAGTGTGATGACACAAACAGTTTATCACTCTAAAAGTTGACTACATTACTCACACAAGATAATCCACGATGTGGGGCTAGCTAAATACTTAAAGGTGGACTAAAACTACAAAGAAGCAGATCTTACTTTAACAAAAAAAAAAGTGGTGTTTTATTCATGTGATAGACTGTGCATGTAAATGTGCCAATGACAGACCAAGAACAAACATGGCAGGTGTTTCAAATTTATGAACAGTGGTACTTATATAGGAGCGATCGGTGATGAATCTTGAAGACTATTGTGCTCAATACGTGCTTCACTAAAGGATGATTCAACTCCATTGGAGACACTGGAATGTTCTCCAGCTAGACGCTTTGAACTAGCATTGAAAACTAGACATACATAAACTTTGTTATCAGCAAGTTGACCACATGAGTTATTCGAGAAGCCTCCTCCCACATCCTAAGAACATTGAGCTTCAGGTACCACGGGAGAAGCACCTTTTATATCTGATTTTGATACTGGAACTGGAGCTTGCCTTTTCTTTTTCTTCAATGCCTTCTTTCCAATAGTCTCGTCAAATGGCTTTGGAGGGTAGGAGGAAGAATCTCGGCTGTCAGTTTCTCCAGAAATGTTAAAAGAGCACATCTGACTCGATTTTCTTCTACTTTTTTCAGGCTGTGCAAATCTGTACTTTGGTTCACAATTGCGAGTTGAAAGTGCTGTCTGCCTCGGTGAAAGAGAGCTTCTGAGGTTGTATAAGGTTTGGCAAGTGCGACGCTTCAAAGTCTGAACATGATTTGAGAACAATCTAAAACGGTTGCTTCTTCTACCAAAGGACAATCTGTGCTTTAAAACATCTAAATATGAGCGCACATTTACTTCAGAACTGCTACAAGCACGGTTGACTGAATGCAAGGAGCCCACTACCGACGGAGATGGCAGCACGGTCTCCGAGAGGGCACGGCCCCCGCCGCCCCCCGCGAGCAGGTCCGCGGGGGGTCCGCGGCATGCGGCCCTAGCTACGCCTGCTACGCTTGCTACGCTACGCTTCCGGACCAGCGTGACGCGGCAATCCAAACGAGGCGCCTCGTCAACACTCATGCAATGGGGCGGCGGAAGAGAGAGCAAAGCATCCGAGCAGGGAGAGCCAACCTCTACAGACAAAATATGAGAACTATGCCCCGAGGACTCGGAGGAGGTCCAGGAAGGGGACGGTGAAGTCGAGGAGCGGACACCAGTGGCGGCCGCACCCGCAGTGGAGGAGTCTTCACCTCTGGAGCCATAGTCGCCCGAGCCGTGCCCCAGGCCCATGCTCTTGTTGGGGGCGCGGGGCGAGCCCCTCGGAGGTACGGGAGGGGGGGCCCCTCTCTGGCCCGGAGGCGGCCGCGGACGGCCCTGGCCCTTGCCCTTGAGCACGGCGGGGTACGAGGGCGGTGCCGCGCCCATGCCGCCGGCCTGAGGGTTCGGCGTCGCCTTCTTGTCGGCGGAGCTGCTCGAGGCCAAGGCCGAGGCCGCAGAGGTGGGCTGGGCGTCGGGACTCGCTGCAGCGGCACCAGCAGCAACAGCCACAGCAGCAGCGGCAGCAGGAGTGAGTAAGCACAGCACCACAGGGTTAGCACATTCTCTTTCTTTTTGTAGAGACAACACGTGTACACAATCGCTCGTAACTTTATGAGGTTGGTTAGGCACTAGGGTCAGCCTTCAAATATTTCATCACTTTTACAAGCAGTCTCAGAGGCAAACAGAATCAGACAAGCAAAGGTTTTTTCTCTCCCTCTTTTACCTTTTCAGCCGACCTCTACCAGCCAAACTCTCATAGCAATTTATAAACCACAAATAATAAGGAAAAAAATATAATTAATTATATAAAACACACTCATTATAATTTAGTATTTTAATCTTAACGGTCAACAACAGCTGTTTTTTTTTAAGTATTATTTCTTTAAATCTGTTTGGCAACAGCAAACTACTACACTTACCAGGTTTGCTTGGAGATGAGGCAGCCTGGGAGCCTTCAATAGCAGCATTTAACAAAACATCATTAAAAATAAGAAATGGTAGGTTTGTACAGATTTGCATGTTTCTTAGATTCATAAAAGCCCCAGACATAGAATTGTAAGACAGAATCCAAGAACTCACAATTTTTTACCACACCTTTACACTAGGACTAACATTAGGTATAGTGCACAATATAGATATTCTAATACATATTATAATTAGCAAAGAATTGATTCCTGTATGAAGAAACATAGATCACAAAAAAACATTTTAGGTTGTGCCATCAAAAAGAGGCATCCACACTCACCTGGCATGTCAACTTCTGACTCTAAAGCTCGCATGGGCCGTGACAAGCTTTTCCGTTTAGAGGGAGAGTGCTTCAGAGCTGAAACAAAAATTTCCAGATGTTACTGGACAGCCGTAACTGTCACTACAAAGGCATGCATTTACAAATAGTTTTGAAAAATACTCATTCAAATTCTGGTGGTCAATAATGGCATCACGCCAACAAAATTTGAACAAATTGTAAGCTGAACAACCCCCAACCCCCTCCAAGAAAAAGGGGATGAGAAAGACACTTAAAATTACTCAGTAGGCTTCCTAAGCAGAAGCATAGGGGAAATGAGCGTTATCCACATCTGCAAAACTAAATGAGTTCCATGACCACTACGTAACTAAATTGAATTTACTGCCAGTTAATACATTTCTACCGATTCTTCAAACTTATGCCTATGTGGGAATCATGAAATGCAGTCACTAGTTTGACACTGACAAAGGGAATGGAATTGACTTATTGAGTCATCATTAAAAACAAAGCCACTGAAGAAAATGGTTTGGAAGCATTCCAAAATTCAACTAATGGTCAACCTGTCTTACAGGAAACCACACACTATTAGAAAGTGATTACAATTCCATTATTCAAGAATGGGAGACTTAGACCGTTGTGTAAGAAAAATATTTTCACTAATGACAGGAATGGAACAGGATTCTACATCTCAGCAGTCAAACCAAACCCAAAATGATAAAAAAGTAAGTTTATAAAAACCAAGTTTACAACACAACAATCTAGGAGAAATAACAATGCAAGAATGATTACATATGATTGAGCATGCAAGAGAGGCTGGAACCTAACAGCTAAAACTACACCAACCAAAAAATAGAAGATTAATATTAGAAAACAAAACAGCATGGCCACAGCAACAACTATGGTAGAGTGCACTGCAGCAGAACACAGTGCGTACCAATTACTGCAGAAGACTAGAAATTTCCTTAAGAACACAAGAAAATAAAAATCAAAAAAGCACACGCACAGAAATAAGGAAAAAGTATAAACAGAAAATATTAAATCATGTTAGCTTAAGCAATATGTGCAGCATGTTAAAACACTTTCTGTGGAAATCTCTTCAGTTATTCTGACCGAACTAGACAGCATCAAGAATGCAGCCCAGCAAAATTTTATCACTCCCACAGAAAATGTCTTGAAGAAAAAAAGAGAACAAATGACAGAAATCCAAGATCTGAGCAATACGGTACCTATGTAGCTCGTGACGAGAGTTCGGAATTTGCGATGATTGCCTTTAATTTCAGGCAGGTCCACTAAGGCAGGGCAGGGCAGGGAACAAACACATATACAGATACAAATGTGCAATAGAACACAACGTTTTATCTGTACGATGTAGATGAATGAGCCAATTCAAGAAAATTTTGATTGAATATACTGAACTGAAGAAGAGTTCGGACTGAAAAGGGTATGGGTCCAAGCAAGACTTAATACCCAGTTATGGAAATCATGCTTTACCATAAATTTTAAAAGGACTCATTCTGCTACAAATGCACAATTTATAAGGAAGAAGAAATAGACTGGTAAGGTGGACATCAATATTCCCTACGCCAACTGCAATACATCAAAAATTAAAAGGCAAGGAACTGAGAATGTAGGGATTGTTTAGTAGAAGTTTGACAAGGTATGTCAATTTGCTTTGATGAGAATTGAAATAAAGAATGTGAGTTGCACAGGAAGTCGGTTGACCCTTTGCATGTCAAAGAAAAGAGAAAAAATATTTAATCTCCTCTGCAGTAAGTAGGCTTTTCAGTCACGTTGAATAACAGTATTGCCTTCCCCAAAAGAGTTAAATTGGAGAAAATTCCCAACTCCATGATAGTTGTCTGAAATCATGCAATGAGCTTCCCACCTTGCCACATACACTATGCAGCTTTCTTGAGACACCAGTACCATACCACAAAAGGAAATACAATTTCATACCAGAAAGAGCTGTACAGATATTAAGGGGTTGGAAAGGTGTAATTACAACTTCAGTATTTCTGAGAAATACTAATGTCTCTTTCCCCAATAACCAAAAGTCTCCACATGTCGGTTGCAAACCATGTCTCAGGGAGGGAAGAATGAAAACAAACGAAAACAAGGTAGTACTTACGTGATGGAATTTTCTTGAACACTGTTTTGGACATGAAGTCTAGGAATCTCTGAGCATAAAAGCTTGGGCGATGAACTGACACAGTATCCTAAAATCAAACAAGATAACATAAATACACCTTCCCAATACATAACCACTCCTTATGGTTTTGAGACTTCATGTACTACTTACACCATCAGTCACTATCGACTTAAAGGTGTGCTCAAGCTTTTTCTTGAGGCGGTAACTTTGCAAAATGTCTATGATACCAATAAATAAGAGTAGACGTTCACCGGCAGCATTGCGGGCGGGAATGCCTCCAGGTCTGGAAAACAAGACCAGTGAAATGAGAGTATGCTTCACACATTTTAAGAACTTGAATCCAATTCAACACACTTACGGGACGTCCTCCTCTTCATCAATGGGCTCACTTTCAGCTTGAATACTCTCCATGGCAGTGGAATGAGCCACCAGTCTCTGACGATTTATGGATCTTGATCTGTTGAGAGCAGTTGCTCCACTAGAGCTGCAGCCTGCTGCACCTCCGTCATCTGATCCATTTCCCCCAGCAGCACCATCTCCAACATCTTCTGACCGTGAGTTGCTGTTTTGCTGTGACCGCTTTTCCTAAACCACATCACCATAGTTATGAATCACCCAAAATTTTCTAAAACAAACTTATAGCAGGCTGTACTTACTGCTTTCTCACGAGCAGCTAGATCTAAATTGTGGATTCCTAACAGAAGAGAGTAGTCCATGATCTTGAAGCTCTCTAAAACCCGGCAATCTCTCTGTATAGTCTTTACAAGAGCAGTGTATGTGTCCGCTTCAAGAAAAATTCCTTCCGGGTGTTGTTCCATCCAGTCTAAATCTTTGTATGTCGGTGACTTTTTCTGACGCTCAGACTTATTGGCCTAGATAAACAATATATGAGCGTGAACAGGAATAAATAATAATTCAAGCTAGCCTTTGTGGATCAGTAAAAAAAGTATACTAGAGCCCGGAGGCAGTAAAGAATAATGGGAGACCATACCTTTCTTTTATATGTTGAACCTTTCAGATCATACTTCTGATGAAGCTTCACATAAGATGGAAGAAGATTGTTCATTGCAATCAGGCGCACATTTTTGGCATTACACTGAGAGAAAAAATATCCTTAGTACAGTACAATTCAAGACACCAAAAATGGACAAATAATGACATGTCAACTTACTTGATAGCAGTATAGTCCAAAAAATTTGGGTAGAAGTGTTCTTGGGTTTTGATTAAGATTCTGAAAATTAACAGTAATATGGTCAGCACTGATCAAAGGGGGAGAGAAAGGTGAATTTCTAGACAACTAAATAGTTGTAACATACCATGTAGTACCCAGGAAGTAATTTTTGAAGAAATTCACCTTCTTTATGCTGAACAGTTTTAATGATGAACTCATCATCTTCAGTCAAATAAAAAATACTGCCACTAGCACCTGGATTAGATAACTCCCGTAGTGGTGCACTGCACATAGAAATCTGCAAGGAGCGTGTCAGACTTAACTCAGCAGTTCCAAGGCAACGAGTGCTTTGGTTATAAAGACATTAACCTACCAAATAATCGTCTGGTTGGATGCCAAACAGATCTCGAAAATGACGGAAAGCAATGGGTGCATATGTCTTAAAAACAAAATCTATATAGTGATGTGCTGGTGTAGAGTTGGAACCAGTAGGAGGAAAATGAGTAGTCTCTACAGTCATGAAATCTTGCATGAGAAGATCACGTTCAGGCTTGGATGCCAGTCCCCCGACAGCATGCTGAATACCCAACTGGATAGATCCCATGATTTGACTTGTTTGAATCTGTAAAAGACATTGTGATCTTTCAGCTGATGCATCCATGCATATGGGTCTGAATAATTAAATGTGGTTGGGAAAATAGCATTTCCAGAGAATTCACAAATCATACCTTTTTGTAAGTAATTTCTCCTCCAAGGCCAACACGCCGATGCCCAATTTTCTTCTCCTTTTCGGATTTGTGCCTTGATATAGATGTTGGAGTTTTAGGGCCACTAGAGCCATTTTGTCCTGAAGCTGTTGATATCTAATAGAGGCAAGAGAGACATTTTTATAGAAAATGTATTCACTGAATTTGACATTAAAGTTTATACAAGTTATATATAAAATCTTACATCAAGTGGAGGTAACCTGGGTTTTCCATCTGTAAAAAAAAGTGAATGAAAAGTCAGTAAAATAACATTTTTTCAGCAAAGACACAATTTTTAAAATATACATTAATAAGAAGCTGGTAAAATAAATAAGTAGGAACAGATATTAATCAAGGAGAACATATGGGGAAAAGGTATATGATGACTAATCTTCATTCAACCACATTACAACGCAAGAGTACATGACAGAAATTTGACTAAAGGTTATGGAAAGGCAACCTTTGGAACATAAGAAATGTGACTGTGGCCAGTAAACTCAGGGTGAAGGCCAGATGAGTGTGGCTGACAGTGACACTCCCTCTTATAAACCCTTGGAAATGTATTCAAGGGACCTCAGGTCACTCTCTCCATATTTAAGATACGGCGAGGAAAGAGAATTAGATCGAATTTTTTTATGAGAAAATTTCGGCTTTCTAAGAAAACGACAAGGGAAAACTGGGAGGTTCTGTGAGCAGAGAGGTTGGGTTATAACCTATCGTTGTCACTCGCCCCCTTTCGTACTCCTCACAACTTGAGGCGAACAGAGCTGAGCCATTGGTAATTTAACAAGGCGATTTACCTTCGCTTTCGCTCTCTTCATCTTGATCTCGGCTGTCTTCATCGGTTATTCGCATGTTCCGAGTTTTTGTAACAGTACTTTCTGCTAATTCTATGACATCGACGCCGTCGTGAGTAGCCATGTTGATCAATTACAGTAGAATGTAAATAGACTCCTTTCTCTACCGCAGTATCGCACATGACTCAGAAACGCTGCTCCTTCTCCATATTTAAAATGATTTGAATGGTATATCAAGAGTGCCAAACACAGTTCTGTCTTAAAAATAAAGAGGGGTACTCGGAATTGGAACACTACTCATCACTCTCATGACTTCAGGCCAGGCTCGAAGGCAGAGCTCAGGGACCTCTGGTGAGCCAATCTGGAACTGCTTTCGTTGATGACGTCACATCGCAGACGAATGCAAAGTCCCGCGCAATTTTTGAATGTCAAGGGAGCTGGTTCTGTCCCGAGGTACCCGCAGGGCAAGTGCCAAGTTCTGGAAGCTATCAGAATTATGCACGTCGTGCATCCAAATGACAGTCAATAAAAATTCATATAAAACTCTTGGGTCCAGCATTAAGGTTCGATCAAGTCTTAAGTGGTCAAACTGTAAATAAAAAACGAACGTCTACGCATCAGATGAGTCTTCTGCAAATCTCCTGAAACCCACTGAGGCACAGGGCCACGCTGGGCATTCCCCGAGGGCCTCCCGCCCCGTCTATCGATCGGCGCTGAAGTCGGGTGTTTGTAGGGGATGCGGCCCGTTCACCTCTTCTGCGGCGGGACGCGCCTCACGTTCAGATTGTGATTCTGATATTTCCGTGGTTTTAACCTCTACGGTTTTGCGATATCTTCTGCAAACACCCTCCAGCCCGTGGCAGCGCCATCTTCCGGCGGCACCGTGGACTGAACGCGGAGGGCGGGGGGCGTCGTGATTCTGGCACTGTTTCACGTACAGACGCTCGTATGTTTTCTCGCGTTCGTTTTGCCGTATCCGTCAACAAAGAATAAACGTCGTAGACTGCTCAACTATCGGTCATTTGAGTTCAATTCCCTGGAAAAAGGTTCGTGTCCCTGCCTTGGGAACAGTTTGATGCATTCCGCGGCCCCTTACGCCCCTCGTTCTGTCCGACGAGTTCCGTTTTCCACATTCTTGGGGCATCCTTTA
Source organism: Megalurothrips usitatus (assembly GCA_026979955.1). Lineage (NCBI taxonomy): Eukaryota > Metazoa > Arthropoda > Insecta > Thysanoptera > Thripidae > Megalurothrips > Megalurothrips usitatus. Next base: position 8,443,589 of record CM049597.1, on the reverse strand, counting down.
TTTACTCGCCCGGATCAGTACAACAAGTAGGGCCAGGGACTGTACTCGAGGGGAATTTTCACCAGCTGAAACAATGACTTATGTGTCGGACGAGTCACCTAAGCCCGGCTCGCTCTTCTGGTTCGCATTTGGCGACTTTTAAATGCGGTTGGCTTGTGTGGTGGCTCAGTTGTCGGGCGCAAGGTTAATAACCGGCAGACGAACCTCGTATTCCCTGATCGCCAGTTTTCAGAGGGGTGACCTATCTTTCGGCCTTCTGTTTTCACGTCGGCTCACTTATCCCTCGAGTCCTGCTCCCTCATTTCCTATGTTACGTTGCTGCTCTGCCCTTACTTCGGATCAACGTTCTTGTCGGTTTGTTATTAGTGGACTTGACAAGTCATTATGACAGGTCTGTGCTTATGTTGTTTTTTTTTTTTGTTTTTTTGTTGCCCTTGTCAGTTTTGTTATTTTCTTCTGCTACACTTGGCATTGAATTGTCATTCAATTAACTTTTGATAGGTTTCACATTTGTGGAAAAGCAATGGGCCATCAGATATAAAGAGCCAACTACTACCTGTGATTAAAAAGCTTTAACATCTTGCCCAGATGATGAATCAATTTGATCCCACAAATGACAATTCTCACTTTGAAGTGATTGACCACTTCAGTGTCATCCTTTACTTACTTTTCTCAAAAGCACCACCAATTGATTTTTTTTTCTTTCCTAGGGGCCTAAAAATGAATGACCGGCTGAGTCCTGAAAGTGACCGTAATGAAGAAGCAAGTTCATCCTCGCCTGTCATCAGCGTACCAAACCTGCCCTTTGGTATTGGACCGTATGGTAATGATTGTTCCTAAAAGTTTGTTCCATGCTGTCATCACAATGTAATGTTTAATCTGCTTCTTCTTTCCGCTCCCCACTCCAGGCCTTCCTCACGGAAAGACATTGCTTGGCAGTAGCCCTTCCGCTGTAGCAATGTTTTACCCTCAGATCTCAGCTTATGAAATTCATCCTCTCATCATTAGCCAACGCCGGCGGTCTCTATTAGATAAATCAGACTCTGATTTAAACGGATCAAGTGATGATTCCTTGCCATTGGGTCTTGTCACAGGATCACATTCTATTGGCTCAACTACTCCTCTACCGCTCAGTCTGAGACACCTTTACAGGGTGTGTAAAATGTCATCATAAAAGAAATTTTTTTGTTATGGATAGCTGTGCTAATTCATTTCACTCATTCATTCAGGAAACCTCTGTTGCACAGAAGCAGCGTAATGTGAAGAGAAAAGTTCAGTCTAGAGATTCTATTGAAATTGCTCATGATGATCTGGATGATTTATATCCAGAAAGTGATGTATCTGGTAACAATCAACAAGATTCAGAAGCATCTGACTATTCATCCAAAGCACGGAAATCCTTCTTTTGTCGGGCCTGTGGCAAATCATTTAAGTTCCAAACCTCTCTTCTTCGCCATAACAACAAGGTAAGTAATGAATTGTAGTTGTGGTAGCATTCAATTTTTTCAGTTGTACCACTTAAAAGCTTTCTGTCTTTTTAAGGTTCATATCAGCAAATACCAGTGCGCCACCTGTAACCGTGTGTTCTCACGTCAGGCTTACTTGGATGTGCACACTTCAAAGCCTGGTAGTACCTGTTACATCCCCTATGCCATGTCGTCTTCTGGTAAAACACAGAATTCATCTCTCTCTCTCAGCATGGGTTTAAAATATGGCAAGTAGACCACAACAGAAATGATACTTGTGATTTGATGGAATTTTTTGTGGATGAAAGGTAATGTTTTTCTTCAATTTCCTAATTGAAAAATTATCACTTTGATTGGTCTTTCTCCCTGACTTCTTATGACTGTATTATCAGTTAGGTTAAAAAGAGGCAGTCAACCAAAAAGGATTTTAAGAAGTATGACCCTAAAAATGGTGACATTCATTCTATATGTGGTGTTCAAAAGTATGATTTGGCTCTTTCTGTATATGTGATATCTCCACTGGTTTAGCAGCCTAAATCTATAATTTTGTTGAGCCTACAAAGATTCAAAAATAATTGTATAAACTAGCAAAAGTCATAAAATTTTGACTGTTCTATTCCTTCAACATCTGGGTTTCTTTCTTTATACCCGTAGTTGGTTACACTGTTACCACTTAGTCTGCTCTTTTGAATCTCAATTATGTTTGTTAATTTTAACGTCTGCCAATATGTGATTTGAATATTATCAGAGAGCTGGTAAAATTGTGATGGATGGTGATAGTAAGGCTGCATGAAAGAATTTTGGCAAAATTGAAAGTATTTTTTGTATGCATTTGACACTAGTGATACTGGGTAATGATTGAGACTTAAGATTTATGTAATTGTGAGTTAGATGAAGAATTTATTATGCGTTAAGGTATACTACTGTTTGGCCTGGTTATAACGAGTACTGTTGATTTAGCTTTTTTTTTCTTTTTATCTTAACATGTTGTCTTTTGTGTCTCTCTCTCTTGAGCAATGTAGTCTGTGATGACTTTTCAAATATTTCTAATTGTTACAGATGTTGTTAATATCCTTCCATGCATAGTCCATAATTGTGCTTCAGATTGGTTTTTTCTCTTCCTGTTAATTGGAGTCCCACCAGCATTTGGCTTTGGCATTTGTACAGTAATCAGTAAGACATCATAGTACTACCTTGCTCTAATATTCCAATGTTTGGCACAGGCCTGCTTTTCTCCCCAAGTGTTGTGTCATAGATCTTCTCTACTATGTTTTTACTAATTTATGTAATAATCCACAGAATTTAAAATCGTAGCTGTATGTAGTGTGCATTGTCAGCAGAAAGTTAAATTTTACTCCACTCAGTTTTATGAGCGGGTCTTTATGGTAGGCATATTTATTGTGGTAAGCTTTCTTCTATATTATTTGGCTAAATTTCTTTTCGCCTAATGTATATTTTAGAAATTTTGTCTCTTTGCCTCGGAATGTGATTGAAGGGAAATGGGGGTGGGGGGTGGGGATGTGGATTTGAAGAAAAATTATGGACTGAGAGTTCTTGTGGCACCTGCCCTTACAACTTATTTACTCGCTTTTGTTTGGAATCAAAATTGAACCTCAAGGGGGTTACTTGATCATACTGAGCATGCATGTGAATTGGGCAGAACTGACTGATTATGTGAAGAGATTCATTCTTTGGGCTGTGACTCTTAATCTTGAACTGTGATACTGTGGGACATTGATTGATGGCACGGGGTGCATGTATTGCTAATTATTTCTGTTCATGTGAAAATTTGCCTTAATTTTGTCCTCATAAAAAGTTATGTCCACTTTGGTGCAAAGGTAACATTGCTATTTTGATTTGTTTCAATAAGGCACGAAAGGTCTTTGATTTAGGGATAAAGGTTATGCTAACATTCTTTCATGCCGAGATTGCATTTTTAAAAAACTAAAAAAAAAAATATGTGATTTTCACTTGCAAGCTTTTTATACCATAACAATGGTAGGCAGTAATCATGTGCAAAATATCTCTTTTAGGTATTATTCTGTGTTTTAGTGTAAGAATTGTTCGTCTATTGGTGTGTATTTGGAAAATTGTTAGGGTTGGTTGGTTCAAAACACCATGTACATTTACCCAAGTTTTGGCTTCGTGAAGAACATGAGGCTGTGTTTGGAGTCCCTTATAATTAAAAATGAACCAGCCAAAGGGGAGAGTAAACTCTAGTGTGATATCTCTGACTTTTGTAATCCTAATTTACTTCTAGGCAACATTATGAAAACTTTCATATCCATGTGCAGTCATAGTACCTATGATTGCTGCACGGTGAGGGAGACAAGGTTCTAAGCCTTTCTGATCATTGTGATTTGACCAACCAGTGTCAGCCTCATCCAATTGTATGCTTTGCTTGTTGCTTTTTATATCATAATTGCTTCTCACTGTTGGCTTTCATGTGTTTTATGTGTTGATGCTTTTTAGTGGTATCTTAAGTCTTAAAAAAGTGGTCCACACTTCTACTACTATATGTGTGTAAGGATTCATAGTAAACATGTCTTCAGTGTTTTGACATGCTGTTAGAACATTAATTAATGCAATGTAACCAAATTTTCTAAGTCTTACATTTCTATAATGTACGTGGGGCACATTTATGTCAGGCATAATGTGTAACTACCATTGTGTTGGGAACACTGGCTAGTTATCATATTCTTGTGTTATTATCGAAAGTGGAACACAGATACATATTTACAAACTTGGTGATATGAAGAATTCGTTATGACCAGGTTAAGCTTTTAATTCTTGTTTATTTAATATAGGTAATGTGGGTATGTGCAACATATTATCAGCTGTTTGGAAATACAATATGGTTTATTTCACGGTCGCTTGTTTGGCAGTGAAAGTATATACCTGCAATTTCTTTTGTAAATGTGATAAAAATTCTTAATTTCCTTCCACTGTTAGGGTTGAAGCTCTTGCCCACTATTATCCTAATGTATGCCAACTAAAGAGTTTTTTTTTTGTTATGTTTTTTTTATTGCAAGAGGAAAAGTTTTAACGAAGGTTGAAAACTTCTCTGTGCACATTAAAATGTTCTTTTTTCTTATTCCATAGAAACGATTGTTTCTTTGTCTGCTGTTAACAGTGTGATATTCTTTAATGCATGATAGTTTGTAGATCATTATTGTACAGTAAACAATGAATTGTACGTCGATTATGCATCAGGATTATTTTTTAAAAGACTGGTTATCTGTGTTGTCTGAGGAAGAACTGACTGCTTTCATGGTGTTAATTCTTTTAAAAGTGGCTTGGTTGGCGTGCCACAGTTTCTTTCTGAACTGCCAGATAGATAACAACCTGTCAGGTTTTGTTTTGAAAGATTTCATGTAGAACGGAATTAAACATAGTCTTTTAAATTAATGCTTATGAGGTTATAATTTTTTCAAACCTATTTACTCTTGGTTTTCTCTGTTTATTTACATTTCTATGCATTTGACATCTTTATGTCAGGCTAAGATGCTATGCATTAGATTATCATTGTGATTAACATTTGGCACTTATTGGCATTTATATATAACTTAACTGTCACATTTCAATTGATGATGGTTTCGTCTATATTTTTATACTGTTGTTTCTCGTATGCATCTTAAGAATGGCAAAAAGTGCCAGTTTTATTTTAATTTTAACGTACCCATTTTCTGTTTCATACCCGCTAATCTATTGTATGACGGAATGGGCTGGGTTTCACTGTGTTTTGAACTAAAGTTTTATTTGGACGGTCTTGAGGGCAACTTCTTCAGCCTTTCACATTGGTTTTATTTTCTGCCATACTTCTGATAGCAGTCAGTAAAAATAGCTATAGGGAATTTTCTAATCACTTCTCTATCTGTAAGTGTATTGAATGACAGCAGCCACTTTGTTTGGGAAGTGAAAAACCGACAGCATGACTATTTCATTGGCATAGCTTGTCGCTATGCTCGTATGGATGTGATATATAACATATTAATCCCAGTTATCACAGTTTTCAAGCCTGTGTATGTTTAGGATGTACCTAAGTAATTTATATGGTGAAATACCAATGCAAAAGTAAATAAATACAGGTGACAATTAGCAATGCTGATCTTCATGTACAACTTATTCCAAGCCTTCCAATCCTTTGTTTCCCTGTTTAAGACAGCTGCTGTCTTGCTGACAATTTTGATGTCTAATGAATTGTGCAAAAGGGTTAGTTGCAATGGGTCACTTGTACAAAATATACGCTCACTCCGTAATATGTTTATTGTGCAACTCTCATTGACAGCAATGATTCCGGCAATCACCCTAAAACAACATCAACTACAGTACACGTGCAATGTTCTATATATTAACATAGAAATTCAGGGACATCACCAGAACAGGTGTCATAGGCAGCTGTGGCAGTCATGGGAAAGTACAGGTAGGAAAAATGAAGGTACACTTCTACAACATTGGACAAGAGCCACATTAAACTGAGGAGTACTCCCACTCTTCTAAGCACACACATGACAAGAATAAAATAATTATGCCATCATAAATGGAAACAGACGACTAGACCTTCAACCCCACAAAACAAAACAAAAATGACCGTTGAAAGGAGTAAAGCTTTTCAAGGTGATGTTAAAAAAAATTATGTAAGTTGATGTACCACAGCAACAAGAGTTTTGATAGACATTTAGCAAAAACAAAAAGTACAGGTAACAAAGTCTTTCCAAATACTTTTCTCAGTGCTCAGACTAATCCTTTGTCAAAGTTGTCGCAATAAAAATAATTCACAGCTAAAATTGGGTCAAGTGTTCCATTATTAATTTAAGGTTTGAAGGAAAGACTAGCTGCTTATGGCACTGATAAGTTTCTACGAACCCACCTACAACACAAACAATTAAAAGTAATTGAATTATTATTGATGCAGACATGTACATTCCTAATAAAGTCAAAGAGGTTGATTGAGATACATAGCTAGAAACATAAGGAACAATGTGGAAAAATAAAAACGAGTCAGAAGTAATAATAGTAGCAAATGACATCAACAAACAGCAAATGTCATATGGCGTTTAATGATAAAGAACCACTGACTTCCATTGGCAACCACTATAATGTAAGACATTATTTAGATCTTAAATCATTGTGAAAAGTGGAATGGGAACAATTATACAGAACTGCTGCAATAATGCAGCTCACATACTGCTATGATTTTACTACAATTCACAGCCACTAACATGAATTTTTACCATAAGCAATTTCGCCACAACCTCTATTCTCAGTGCCATTCTTTGTTCTCCTTAACCACTTTAACAGACAAACAAATAAGCTGCTATGTAGTGAATTCTACCACGTAAAACATTGCAGTCAAGATTTAAAAGTACCATTACGTCCATCAAACAATAAAAATTAACAGATTATCTCATCACATTACAAAATGGTCATATTTATCTGCACCTGAAACCCAGCAGATCTAAGGTGATTCTCTCAAAATTATCTGTTAATACGTGATTCAACAGTTTTTAAAGTTTACAAAACAAATCCTTCAGTGGGGATATCACAGTGCATTTCATCTGCATGACATGAACGCACCAGGCGCAAATTATAGATAATAAATATTAAAAATCTAACAAATGACACTTAGGCTGAAATAAAACATTAAACTACACTAACACTTCTCAGAAGTTGTAAGTAACATCAAATCCATAGTAACTTGGTCACACTTGAGCTTCAAAACACGAGCACGTTACACATAAGTCTTCATGGAAAAATTTATAGACAAAATAATGTTTTGCTCTGAACACCACAGGGACTTTGGTTAAGTGTAAAACATTGATCATTGATGATAATGTTCGAGTAGTGCTCTAAAATCCACTAGCTCCTAAAAAGCTACGAATCTGCTCAAATGATAACCAAAATGTTAGAGACCATGGAGCCATTCGAATCCAGACTGGCAGAAATCCTTTGTACAAACCCAAGACTCCTTCATTCTCAACAGTCTTGATGAGGCAGTCAATGGAAGACTTGTACACAAGGCCCCTAGAGAAAAACAGAAAAGTTCCAGATTTGTAATGGACTTCATTTTTCCATCAACAACCCCTTATTTTCCACAAAATCATATCAAATGACACTTACTTGCCCATCGCATCTGTAGGCTGATTCATTACTCTTGTTTTAACGACGTCAGCTGGTGTACCCATTACAGCCGCCACCAAACCAGCACACCCACTAAGGAAAATAAAACCAACAGATTGAATTAACATATCAGTGTAACAGAGCAGACAAACATGATGGAACCAGAAGGTATATGTCACCTTGCAAGGATATGGGTGAAGTGATTGTCAGTTAAGGTGCTGTGTGTGAGAATAAATCTTTTAGCAGAGTCATAAGTTGTCAAGTCTCCTAAATTGACCAAAGCTGCCCTTTGAACATTTGGTATTGATCCCTTCCACAATGCTTTGACACCCCCTTGTGCCAGGATCTGCCGGAAAGCATGATTGAAATTAAGGACCCTGGAAAAGAAATGAAAGAATCATGAATATGTCAACCCTGAAGGAGCCGATCAAAATGAGAAAAAAAACACTTGTGAAATAATGTTTTTGTTTATTATGACACACCTTGGTGGCTTGCCAAGGAGCCTTCGCTTGCCTTCCATCTGTATCTGGACTTTGATGAGGTCAGTGGGACTCGCTGCAAACTGAGCAATGGCTCCAGCTGTGGCACCGCAGATGGCAGACTTCCTGTGAAAATGAAGACATTTGCCATTTGCCGTCAGTGACGTAATGTTTAAAGCATAAATTTCAACACACCTCTTACGACACCGACACAATAGGAAAGGTGATACATTACAATTCAAAGTAAAGAGCAACAGAGTGAACTTACCACACTGGAAAATATCCATCTGGATCCTTGCCAGCAACGTCATCTCGAAGTCGTTCGTATGTAACAATTCGAATACCAGAGTACACAACATGCCTGTAAATGGCAGGCGTTATACCCTGCCACAGCTTCAAAGTACCTTCTTCTTTTGCAATACCAAGCGCTGTCTTGATCATGCCCCTATAGGGACCTGACTGTATAATTTAAAAAATAGAAAAAGAGCAATAGTTATCTTGAATAGAAATAACTACAATGAAGGGAAGTGAAAAGGAAGAGACTATAATTCATTTCTTCCAAGAGACAGACTTACACCCGAGATTCCATGAGATGCAGCGGCCTTTTCCCCTTGAATTTGAAGACGGGTCTTTGTGAGATCGAGGGGGTAGGTAACTGACAAAGTGGAAAGAGAGGAGATTAATAAAAGGCAAGGTGGTTTTGGCAGCCAGCCAGGGCAAACGCTGATTCAAATAATTGATAGTCCTTAACCAATTCGTTTCGCTCTAGGGTAAATACAAAGTGGCAGAGCTTTTAAGATAGAGGCAAGCCGAAATGGGGGGGAGGTTGAACACTCATAACCTTTAATCCACAATAAACAACGGGCGCGTCTGCGGCGCTCGCGACTCCAGCGGCGCAGCGGCACCGCAGGGCCGCCCGTAACAGACATGCAGACTTACAGAGTTCCGCTATGCTCGCCGCGACCACCGACACCATGTACGTGCACCAGAAAGAGTCCGCATAGTGCTTGGTGGAGGGACCGGGTGGGGGCGAGTGCACCATCTCGGCGACCTGGGCTGCGCTTCCACACGTACGGCGGAAAGCGAAGCGACGGCAAAATGAAAACGAGAGTGCAGCAGCAGCAGCAGAGGCGGCGGCGGCGGCCCGCTCCTCGCTGCGCCCGGCGTCCGGCTCGTGGCCTGCTCCTTCCCCGCTGCCGATCAGCTGACCGCGCGGTCAGGCCCCGACCGCCCCGACTCGCACACGGTGTATTTTGGTTTGGGCAGCCAAGGTTATATGGCAGTGACCCAGGGGTGACATTGTTGGATCAAACGACCGCCTCCATCCCCATCTCATTGACCTCTGCCAGCGCTGCCGGCCCCGGCTCCAAACCCCGCGCCGCCGCTGCCGCTACTAGTAGCTCACGGCCTGGGCAGCGTCCCGCGTATCACCATAGCAGTGGTCTGACTCGGAGGCAGCGCCGCCGCCGAGCTGTCAGGGACTTGGGACCGGGGCCCGCCCCCGCCTCCGCCACCTCCGCGAGGGGAGGGGGGAGGGGAGGGGATCCGTGTTCAAAGTGCACGCGCAGTCCCAGCCCCAGCCCCCAGCCACCAGTGCGCATGGCACCCGTCGTGTCCGAATTAGGCCACAACCAGATCACATCAGGCCGTCCCGTGCCGTCCCATCACAGCGGGCGGCGCCCGGGCCGAGCAGGCACTCGGGGATTCTCACACTACTTGTCCTCCCGAGCCGAGAGCCGAGGTCCGAGCCGGACACGGAAGCTCGAAAAGGCGCGGGCGCGACTCCGAAGACGCCGCCAACGCCGCGCGACAGCAGAGCGCGGGGCGGCGGGCCTGACAGCTCCTGGCAGCGGCAGCGCCCGGCACAGACTCTCCCGACTCACTGCACTGCCTCCTCCCGGGCAGGGCCGGGCCGCGGGCCGGGCACGCGACCGCGGCACACGGCGGAGCGGTCTGCGCGGGAACCGGTTTCATCCCGCACCGAGACCGGGTCACACTTCACACATACCCCCCCCCCCCCCCCCCCGCCGGCGCCGCGTTACACACATGGCGCCACACATGGTCACACACGGGCCCCGCTCGCTCGGCGGCGCTCCCACAAAAGGGGCCGCTCCCAGGTGCAGCTCTGCGAATCCAACTATAAATTTTGAGGGTTGGTGCACCATTGGTTGGTGCATGGTATATTTAGAACGCTGCGAAAATTGTCGAAAGACCCGCTGGGATTTAAATTTTGGCTCCGACGGCCACGGCCACATCCCGGCCGAGAACGTCAGCGCCAGACGCTCCCGCCCGGCAGGTCGGCAACACAAACGCTCGGCTGTGTGGCGGGCAGCGCCCGCTGCCTACCTCCCAGGCGCACTGTCGCATCGCGAAAAGCGCTGCGCACCCCGCTTCTGGAATCAACGAAAAGAGCCAAGGTCGGCTCACTAAAGCAAAAAAAAAGTTTAGGGAAGGCGGCGGTGTTGTTTTTATTGCACCTCGAGTGTGGTTGTCAAGAGGCTGGGTATGTCGCCCATGGCTGACGGCAGGCAGGCCGGCCGGGGGGCCTTGATGTCGGAAGTGCGTGTCTCATGGCGGCGTGAGGGGCCCCCGCGAGGCTGCGTGCTTCCTCCGGACACGAGCACGGGGGTTCCGCCCTCGGTTCCGCCCTGATTCAAGGTCGCCCGCCCTGCAAATTGGCGACACCCAGTTGTCATGAGAAATCCAGGCTAGCGACGCTATGACGCTGTGTCATGTCGTCTCGCGAGAGTAAAACGAGCGTGGATTCCAGAGCGAAGCAGCGAGCGAGGCTCCCGTGTTATTTTTGCGCGGGCAGAGTCGTCGGTTGGCAGCCTGCAGTGGGGGGTAACGAGTACACGCTCGTCGTCGTGGTAGCAGGCCGTCCTGTGACGTCACGGGCGAAACGAAGTCAAACAAGGAAGGGGAGGCGGGGGGACAACTCGATCACCGCAGGCCAGTTTCTTGATGACTGCGGCGGCGGTAATGACCAGCGTCTCCCCGATGCAGGCCGCGGGCGCCGCGGGCTCGGGCGTGACGAACGCGCGACGGGCACAGCGCACAGCTCCCCGGCGGCCAGGACACATCCACGCAGCCGCGGCCGGTGCCGCGCACACTTACCGCCACCGCATCGCCTCGCCCGGCCGTTTCTGTGGCCATCCTGGTCCTCCTACCCGACGATGACCACTGATGCCGGCGTCGACGGCGACCCTACACTACACTATCCCCGCCGCGCGCCGAGGTCCTGGGGCATCCTGGAGTCCTCCACGCAGCAGGACCCGGCCGGCCCTGTGAGGCGCTTCAAGGACCTCTCTCCATGCATGGCGAACCTCCCCCCTCCCCCCGCCCCCGCCGAAAAAACTTTGTTGTCGTCCCTCCTGTGTTAGTCCACGCGTCCTTGCGAACACGGCTGCCAAGCAAGGCCCCTTCTCCCCCCTGGTCTGCTCAAATATCACGTAGTCACCAGAGTGTCTGCGTCCGCGGCTCGTCCTGCCCTGCCCTGCCCCACGCAAACTCTGTGCCTGTGCGGCGTCCAGCCGCGGTGTCTTACGTCTTACGGACACGGGCGACAGAGAAACACACGGCGACGTTTGTCAGTGGTATCGGAAGAGTCGTGCCCGCGGGACGGGGCCCCCCCGCGGAGTCAGCCGGCGGCGGGGGCAATGGACGGCGTGCGGGGAGGCGCCGGGAGGGGGGGGGGGTCACTAACGAGGAACCGCGGGGCACCGCGGGGCGGGCGGGGAGTTTCAGATTAGTGAATCGGCCCGCGACGGACACACATTTCAAAGGAGGAGGAGGGAGGGGGAGGGACCCCCAACTTTAGCGCGCTGCGGCCATCGTCGTCCTTCTCTGGCACACTGCCCCGTCGTCTCGTGCCAAGGGAGAGACAGAGACAGAGAGGTGAGACAAAGCAGAGGAATGCGAAACCGCCGCCACGCCGCCCCTCCTGCTCCCGCCGAGGCCCCCGCCGGGGCCTTGGCCCTGCCCCTCTGTGCGCTGAGCAGCCTGACAGCGACGGCGACACAGCACACACGGCAGCACACCCCGTGCCGCGGTGTGACGTCACCGCGCTCTAAAAACAAAACACGATCCGATGCGGTGACGGGGAGGGGCTCAGCCCCTGGGGCTGGGCGCTGGGCTGCCCGTAGAGGGGCTCTGAGCCGCGGGGGAGCGGGCAGCCGAGAGGAAGGTCAGAAGAGCGGCGGCGGCTGATGCTGGAAGTGGCATATCCTCGCTCAAACGATGGCACGGTCTGCGCCGGGCGCGTGCTCGGCTCGTGCTCGGCTCGTGCTCGGCGCGTGCGGCCGCCGCGTGCGCGCCACGCTTGGCCCGGCACAGGTCGTGTGACACGCGGCCCCTTGGCGTGACAGCGGCCGGACCCGTGTCGTTGCCTCCCGCGGGGACCCCCTCGAGGCGGACGGAGAGGCGTCTCCTCGAGGGCCGCGCGGCGCGGGGGAGGTGGGAGCAGACCGCGGAGCGAAAAACAAACAGGAGGCGGCGGCTGGACGGCCGCGGGTGTCGCAGATAACCATAATTAGTTATCATCGTCGCGCGTCCGTCCTGCTGCTGCTGCTGCTCCCAGGGTAAAGACACCCCCCCCCCCCAAAAAAAAAAAAAAATAAAAATCAGAGGCATAAATGGGGGAAAAAAAAAAAAAAATCAAAAAGAAATACAAATGAATAAGAAATTAAAACTTTTCCGAATTTTTAAAATAAATATATTTTTGGGGGGGGCCCCCCGCTGGTCTCGCCTGCATAGACGCGGCTCGTGAGCACCGCGTCGCAGAGCCTCAGTGCACCGGCACACGTGTGATAAGGGCGATAAGCCGGGATCCCGCCGGCCCGCTGATAAGGCTGCACCGCCACATACAATGTACCCTTCGGCCCTAAGCGCCCACGGGTGCCTGCTTGATAGCACCCCGTCACACACACACACACACACACGCGCGCGCGCGCAGCCCTCTCCAGGCGGTCCCCTCGCTGCATCCGCGCAACACTCACACCCCTCGTAGCAGCTCTCGGACTTCCCTCTCATCTCAACCCGCCTTGCCCCCCTCCCCCTCCTCTCCCCCTCCGCTCCTCCCTGCGCCCGTGTGCGCCGAGTCCGCTATGGGATGCCGCCGCCGCCGCCGCCGCCGCCGGCCGTTCGGCTTGCTTGGGCTCGCCCAGCAGCGGCGGGGCCTCCTTCTTGCTTGCCGGGCCGCTGCCGCCGCCGACGCCGCCGCTGCTGCTGCTACCGCTGCCGCCGCCCGCGCCCGGCCCGGACCTCGCCGTCACGGATGAGGCACCCTCGTAGCTTCTTCTTCTCTCTCTCTCTCTCTCTCTCTCTCTCTCTCTCTCTTCCTGCGTGCGTACTCTACTCTCCAGCGTGTTGCGCCCCGGCTGCCCCGGCCGCCCCGGCTCCTCGCCAGTCTCCGCTCCGCCCGCGGCCCCGCTGCTCGTCCTGCCGGTGTCCTGCCGGTGTCCTGCCGCCGTGCGATATGCCCGCGGCCCCTCGCGCTCCGCCATGTGGACTCCGGTGCTGCTGCTGCCGCTGCTGCTGCCGCTGCTGCTGCCCGCCTCCGTGCGGGCCCAGATCGAGGACGGCCAGTACATCGAGGTGCCTGCCCGTAGCTGTACAAGTACCCCGTAGCCGCGGCCGAGGCGGACTCCCCGCGGCGGTTGAGAGACACCGTTTTTGCATTTTCCCCCGATCCTGTGCGCCTCTGTCTGTCGTGCCCTCGGTGAGGTGAGATGAGGAGGGGCGCTCCTCCACAAAGTGAGGCGCTCGCCGCCGGAAGTCGGCGCTACTTTCCGCGCGTAGTGACCGTGCCAGGCGCCGCCGGCCGCCGCCGGCCTCGCAGCGTTCCGTCGTCCCGCCCCGGGGGGACGTGCTCCCCCCCCCCCGCTTTACCTTCCCGACAACATCGACGGGGCGCAAAGAACAACAGAAAACGAGCTGTTCACGACGACGCCCCTTTAACACGGCCACTAGAACAAGCCCCCTAGAAATGAAATGATAAATCGTGAGCGAATCGAGTCCGCCGCCGGCGCAGAGAGTGAGGCGCGATCGCCAGAGGCAACCTGATAACAAAACGTCCCCCTCCCCCGGGTAATGCGGCACCTGGATTACGTGTGACTTAATTGATCTCAAGATCGGGGTTATTGGGAGTTAGGCCCCAGCCCGTGTGTGTGTGTGCGCGCGCGCTCGCGGTGTCCATCCACCGCCCCCCTCGCCATGTGCTACTCGGACCGTAAAAACAAAACCAGGCGCAGCCGCGCAGCGTAGTCCGGCTGGCTCGGCCCTCGGCCTGCAGCCCGCGGGGGGCTCTGTTGAGCGCCACAATGACGCGTCCGCCCTGAGACCACCGCTGCTGCTGCTGCCGCTCCTGTCCGCGCACGTTAGCAGTGCATTGTTCGCACTCTGCCTTAAGTGCAGTGAGCGCGGGCTATACCTTAGCAGCAGTGGTCGAAATGAAATACGCACCGCAACGTAAGAGCTGTGCTGACGAGTCAAGAGGTCTAGAGCCTCCCTTCTTATTCCCCACGCGGCCACCGCCGAGCCACACGATGAGGTTTGCGCCACTGTACCGTTCAGCTGAGGCCGACAGAACACACATTATTTGAATATTTTTGACTGCGGTGCCGGGGCTGCCTACCCGCCGGGCGCGCTGGGCCGCACCGCACCGACGAGGCCTTACTGCCGGCCTCGCGTGACGCGGGCCCCTCCTGGTCCCGCCCCTCCTGTTGCAGGCGAGCCAGTTCCTCCGCGAGTATGATCGGGAGGCGTCCGCCATGTGCTTCCGGGTGACCTCCGCCACGTGGGGCTTCAGCACCAACGTCACCGAGAGCAACCGCCGCAGGATGGTCAGTACTCTTTCATCTCCTATTTTTTTCTATTTTTTTGTTGTTGTTGGTTTCTTTTTTTTCGACAAAAATGTGTTGTTTTTTTCGGACGTTTTACTTTTGCGTTTTTTTTTGGGGGGGGGGGGGGAATCCGCAAACGTGACGTGATATTTGTGTTTCCATTCCGCCGCTGGAGAGCCGCTGGAGAGGGTCTGGAGGATGCTGGAGGGCCCTCCAGTCGGCATCCGGGCGCGCAGCCTGTTCCCGTTATAGCCTCCGCGTCGCGCATCGGTGTGACGCCATGACGGTGGCGACGCCCCCGGGGCTGTCGTCGGGGGCCCCGAGGAGCGGCCTGGAGCGGCCTCTCTGGAGGCGCCTGGAGTGGCCTGGAGGCGCCTGGAGGGGCGTGGCTGCGCGTGCCCCGCACGACTCGCTGCACCCCAGCAGCCACACCGTAGCGTTGTGTTCCGCCACCGAGACGGGGCTCTTCTTGTCGTCGCGTTTTTATTTTCCGTTTTGCGGTCCGGCGGCCGGCGGCGGCCGCGGCTCCGCGAGCGACAGGTGCCGCGGTACAGTTTTGCCGGGCCGGGGTGGAGCCCGCGCGGGTTCAAATACCGACGCGCAGCACATTTTATCCCCTCTTTATGTGCGAGGCGCGGGCGAAAATGAGGCGTCGCTCGTGGGTGTGTCTCATCTGTGAGGCCGCGCTGCAGGCCGGACACACCCAAACAACCTCGCCGAGTCGCGTCTGCGTAGACCTTGCCCCCCGCGGAGCCGCGGAGCCGCGCAGCCCGTCGCGGGGTCCGGCGGCCGGGTCAGTCGGGACCCGCCCTCCCCGCCGACCAGCCGCCGACTACCCGAACTAAAATACGTCTTCCGGCCCGGCCGGCCGCCGAGGCGACTCCACGGCTGGGCCTGCCAGCTCTGCTGCTCGCCTTTGCCGCAACATCCTCCTACGCCCTGGTTGTAAAATTTTTACCCAGCATTCCAACCTGTTTTGTGGAGTAACCTGAGGATGTAAGACCTGCCCTTATTCATCTCAACAACGAAACAAAGAGAAAAAAATCGAATCAAAATACAGTCATTTTTTTTTTTGGGGGGGGGGGGAGGGTTTGACGTGTAAAGCCATATCATTAACCCCCCCTCCCCCCTTCGCCCTCCTAAGAAAAAATCGAAATATTTTCGTCGTGTGAATAATATTTTGACGGTTTGGTGTCAACGCGTTAGTTAAACAGACAGACGGTCACGACCATTTCGCGACGCTTGGCGACACGGCGGGCCGAGCTGATTTCCGCTGCATCTACCGCTCCCTTACACCCGGCTCCTCATTACACATGCGTGCGTACGCTGCTTTGTTGTTGTGCGAGTCATTCCCCCTCCCCTCCCTCCCCTCCCCTCCCTGACCCCGGCCCGGGCGCCGGCACTCCGCCCCGTTATGGCTCGGCCCTGCTGCCTACGGCCCGTGACAGCACGGCGCACGGCCCTCAAACCCGCCTAACTTTCTTACCGCAATCACATTATTCCGGAGCGGATTTCACGTTCCGCAAACCGGGCGGATGCATCGATACTAACCCGGCCGCACGGCCCGCGCCGCTTCTCGTCGCTCACGGCTCATGTGTGTGTGTGTTGCAGCTGGAGGAGCAGGCCCTGTCGTGGAAGTTCGGCCGGGTGTCCTGGCGGAAGGCGACGTCGCTGTCCTGGGCGCGCATCGCGGACCCCGCGTCCCGGCGGCAGCTGCAGATCCTGGCGCAGGAGGGCCGCAACGCCCTGGCCGACGACCGCTTCGCCGAGGTGAGTCCGGTGGTGGGGGCTGCCTGCAGCACCTCGCCGTTGTTGTCGACGCGGAGGGCCCACCGCCGGCCGCATCCTGCTCTGCATAGTCTGGCGGCGGCCTGCGGTCTCCGCGCCGCGATCTGATGCGCGACGATCACTTCCTGCCGCCTATTGGGGCCGCGGCCGCAGCCGGGCGCCGCTCTGGGCGCCGCCAGCACCGGCGGCCACCCGGAAGACGCATCAATAAAGCCTCTACGGGTCGCCGCGCGCCTCTTGTCGCCGGCCGCGGCCGTCGACCCCCCCGGGAGTCTCTCAGGCCGCCGTCGTCGCCTGTTGCAGCTGATGCAGATCATCGGCGAGATGAAGGACACGTACGCGCGCGCCCGCGTGTGCCCCGTGTCCGCGCCGGGGGTGTCCGGGCCGGCGGGCGTTCCCGGGCAGTCGTGCGACTGGCGGCTGGAGCCGGAGCTGAGCCGCGTGCTGGCCCGCTCCCGGGACTCCTCCGAGCTGCTGCGTGCCTGGAGCTCCTGGCACGACGCCGTGGGGCCGGCGCTGCGGCCCAAGTTCGTGCGCTACGTGCAGCTGGCCAACGAGGCCGCCAGGCTCAACGGTGAGTGCGGCGCGGCGCGGCCCCCCGTCGGCGCCGAGCGGCCGAGTGACATCCGGCGGTTGCAGGGTTCCGGGACGCCGGCGAGCACATGCGCGCCCCCTACGACGACCCCGAGCTGGAGCCGGAGGTGACGGCGCTGTGGGCGCAGGTGTCCCCGCTGTACCGGCAGCTGCACGCCTACGTGCGCCGCCAGCTGCACCGCCACTACGGCGACATCGTGCGCGAGGACGGCCCGCTGCCCGCCCACCTCCTGGGTCAGTCCGACGAGACCGCGCCCGCGGGCGGGGGGAGGCGGCGGCCCGCTGTAACCCGTGTGATCGTCCCGCAGGCAACATGTGGGCGCAGAGCTGGAAGAACATCGCGGACCTGGTGGTGCCCTTCCCGGACAAGCAGGGCGCCGACGTGACGCCCGAGATGCTGCGCCAGGGCTACACCCCGCTGAGGTTGGCCGAGAGGCACTGCATGTCCTAGCCACGCACGCTCGCTTCAGCGCACGCCGCACGCGGCCCCGCCGGGTACGACGCCCGGCCTCGCCGGCCGGCCCCGAGCTCGCACCACACCGCCGTACACCGGAAGTCGTGGAAAACACGCGCGCGTTAAAAACGGTGGGGGTTACTCCGACGCCCGCGAAGCGCCTGCAAGGAAGCCGTCTTCCTGTACCGCCGGCTCGGTGCGGCGCCGCGGCCCCCTCGTGGGGCCCGCCTCGCGGCCAGCGCAGCCGGCGCGGCGCCGAGCCCCGTGCGGGGTAGGCAGCCGCCGCGGCCGCCGAGCAGCCGTGCGCGGAGCCTGGCCTACCCAGCATCCCGCGGGCGCTCCCCCGGCTGCACCGGCCGCCGGGCCGCCGCCGCCGTGGTGCTCACCCGCGCCCCCCCCCCCTCCGTCCCCCAGGATGTTCCAGACGGCGGAGGAGTTCTTCACGTCGCTGGGGCTCAAGCCCATGTCCATGGAGTTCTGGCGGCACTCGATGCTGGAGCGGCCCGTGGACCGCGAGGCCGTGTGCCGCGCGTCCGCGTGGGACTTCTGCAACCGCAAGGACTACCGCATCAAGCAGTGCACGGAGGTGACGATGGAGGACCTGCTCACCATCCACCACGAGATGGCCCACATCCAGTACTACCTGCACTACGCGGACCAGCCCTTCATATTCAGGCGCGGCGCCAACCCAGGTGCGCCACGCTCACTTCTTTCCTTCCCCGCCGATGTGTAGTTTGCAAAAAAAAAAAAAATTATTCTTTGTTTTGAAAGCGTTCCACGAGGCTATTGGCGACGCCGTCGGGCTGTCCGTGTCGACGCCGCGCCACCTGCAGAGGATAGGGCTGCTCAACAACATCACGGACGACTACGGTGAGGCGCTTGGCCGCGGCCCTCGGCTCGGCGGCCGGCACCACCGGCACGGGAAACGGGGAGAAACGCTGCGACTGCGGCCGGGGAGCCATTTCAAAGTCTAAACCCCCCATTGCCGTGGGAATGCGGCGGCCAGGCTTACGCTTCCGGCCGGGCCCGGCAGAACGCCACCGAACTCCACTACTTTCCGTGCATATTTTTTCCCCACCGAGTTTTACTCATTTTTTTTATTTTATATTTTACAGAAACCAACATCAACTACCTGCTCACGGTGGCTCTGGACAAGGTGGTGTACCTGCCCTTCGCGTACGTGGTCGACCAGGTGCGTACAGATGATTTTACCGCGGAAACATATTCGAACGCAGTTTTTTTTTTTTTTTGACGCGTGACTTGTTACGCAGTGGCGCTGGCGCGTCTTCTCCGAGGGCGTGGAGAACATGAACGGGCGGTGGTGGGAGCTGCGCATGCGGCACCAGGGCGTCATCCCGCCCGTGCCCCGCACCGAGCGCGACTTCGACCCCGGCGCCAAGTACCACGTGGCCGCGGACACGCCGTACCTGCGCTACTTCGTCAGCCTCGTGCTCCAGTTCCAGATCCACGAGGCGCTGTGCCGCGCGGCCGGCCACCCGGGCCCGCTGCACACGTGCGACATCTACCGGTCCCGGGAGGCGGGCCGGCTGCTGGCCGAGGTCAGTCCGTCACACGCCGCGCACACGGCAAAATTTACTATGCAATTTTTTTTTGAAAATGCAGTTTAAAAGTTCTAAAATTTGTAAAGTCAAGAAAACATGGGGAAAATTGAAATTTTTTTTGGGGTAAGGTTGTGAACACTGCGCACTCTGCAGGTGCTGTCGCTGGGCGCGTCGCGGCCGTGGCGGGACGTGCTGCGCGTGGCCACGCAGGGCGCGACGGACCGGCTGGACGCGCGGCCGCTGCTCGAGTTCTTCCAGCCGCTGGCGCTGTGGCTGCGCGTGCAGAACCGCGAGCGCGGCGTGGTCGGCTGGACCACCACCAGCCACGACACGGCGCTGTTCGCCCGCTGGGCGCGGCCGCTCGCCGCCGCCGCCGCCGCCCCCGCCGCCACCACCCTGCCCCTACTCGCGATAGTATTTATTGTTACCTATTTCAAATAAAGTTAAGATATGTGATACCACCACGCGGTCAAGGTGCTCTGTATATAGTCAGAAAGTATTCCCGCGTAGTCCACTGAGCCCTCTCGTGCTATTTTATTTTTGCTGATTTATTTTGGTGATAATTTGGTTTCCTGAACGGTGTGCACTTGCCGTCGATTTTTGGAAGCAAGGCCGAAAGCCTGTATTGATGGGGGTAGGATCACCAGAGGAAGCAACGAGCAGTTTTTGTCTAAAAAGTCACTTTATTTCGTAATGTTTGGGACACAGCCACTCTCGGGAGAGTGCTTTGATGAGATCATTCAGACAACGACCCTCGGCCACGATCAGGCCTCCTTCGGCTTCTTGCTCTTGACGTAGGCGTGGTAGTAGTAGTTGGAGAAGAGCGCCGTCATGATGATGCTCTGGATCATGAGGAAGGCCATGTTGCTGCGCGACACCTTGCATGACGGCTGGAAGAACACTTGCGTCGAGTGCACGAACACGCAGAAGAACTGGAACTGAGAGGGGAAGCACGAGTCAGTTTCGGCATATTTATTTTTTTTTAAACCGTGCGGCTCCTCGCTTTTTTGTCGAGGGTTGCCGCCGCTGGTTGAGACTGTGTTGCATGGCTCACCAGCTGCATCCTCGTGATCCATATCTTCAAGAAGGCAAACTTCTGACTCCCGAACAGAATCGTCACCAAGTAGTACCCGTACATGATGGTGTGGACGAACGTGTTGAGGAATCCGACAAAAGTCACGTGTCCACCTGTGAAGTAAAATGTTGAGTTATCGTTGTGCCGCTCTCGCAGAAGTGTTGGGAGGCAATGTGGCCGCGCTCACCTGGCGAGTACGCAATCCCGTACCACACGCCCAGCACCATCACGGCGTGGTGGTAAACGTGAAGGAAAGATAGTTGCTTCCAATTTTTTCTTAAGACTATGAATATCTGCGACAATAAAGAAAAGACTCGGATGTGATATTCTCCGAAACGTTTCAAGCGGATTGAAAACAACCCAACCAAACTTACCGTATCTGCTAGATCAACGACTTTACTGAAAAAGTAAAGATACGAGCAGCGGGCGGCCTGAAAAATCAGAGCAAGTGATTGCAAATCGTGTCCATAATATTTGCCATCTAAAAGGCGACTTTACTGTTTCGAAATAGCAGAGGTGTCCCATCTCAGCCTTGCAACGGGAAAGGTAGGCAGACCGACAACGCAATAGCATCGTCTCTTTCTCTCTCATTGCGTCTGGCCGAGATAGAAAGGGACGGAGCGAGTGCGTTGCGGGCCTGCCTACCTTTCCCGCAGCACGGCTGAGACGGGACACCTGGTAAATCTGTTTTCGAGAAGTTAAAAGACTCACGCGAATATCCATGGGCGTGTAATCATCTGGACCCAAGTACTGGCAGAACCAATTGTAGCGACCACCCCATCCGGCCGCGTATGACTGGAATATCAGAAACAGTGAATCAGACACGGCAACAGGATTGGCACGACGTAAAACGATCTTATTTTAATAATTCCCCTATTTTAACACTCACTTTGTAATAATTGCAACAAAAAAAAACATAGCAACTCACCTCATAAAAGTTGTATCCAGACATGAGGACCTGCATGGCGTTGTACGCGATCATCACTTTGCGCAGCTCGAAGGGTTGCCGGTCGCGCATCAGACGCGGCCCCAGCCACTTGACGAAGAAGACGTAGAGCGTCACCACCCCGAGCAGCCCCCATGGCGGGCCGAGCCCCAGCGACGGCCCGAACAGCGGGTAGATGGCGATGCGCGGGTCTGCGGAGCACCGCCTCGTGGTAAAACTACTGTACGGGCCACCACCGCACTGCACTGGCACTCGGAGAGAGAGAGACAGACAGATGGCTTTGGACATTAATAATTTCCAGTTACTCACCGACTCTCTCGACGAAGTGCAAGTGCTGCCAGTCCCACAGACGCTGAAGTAGGCTCGGTTCGGCCATTTCAAGTGCTTTGAGTTGAGGTATCAGGGGAAGAGTGTCTCGGCCGAGCAGAGAGAGGGGCGCTACCACCACACTGCTGGACTACGCCATCCTAGCCGGTTCGCAGGTCGGACTCAACTGGACACCGCGCTGCTCGCTCGAGACTCGCGGCGGCAGCGGATCGGATTGCGCAAAGCTGAATTGATAAGGAGCATGGGTGGCCATGTGGGGGGCCCTTCGTTGAAATTCACGGAAGTTCCAAATGCCAGGCTGCTTGGATCGATTTAAGAGCATGAAAAGGTAGGGAAAGTAAAAAAATAAAAGGACGCTTTTCGGAAAAAAGTGTTTATAAATATAGAATATTTATAAAATATTTATACAAATACTTCGTATGTAATCCGTCAAGTATCTTAAAAACAATGTTGTTCGTTCCGAGGTAAAGTAGGAAAATTATGGAATAAAAAACTATCTACAATTTTGATTGTTCCCCAACGCCTATCTACAAGGCGCCATGGTGCAGACTTACGTGTGACACAAGGGTGGCTCACAATCAAACCAAGATGGGATTCTAGACGGGTAAACTTCAAAGACACTAGATTTTAAAGCCGCAGTCTAATATCAATACAAGAAACGTACTGAGATGAAACTAAACGTGCTGGCACATAAATTGTACGCCGTGGCTATACGACAGAAGAGAATTTGCACGTATGGAATCACACTCTCTATATACATACTCGCACTCAGATACACACACACACACACACACATCTCACACATAAATACATTGGCTCGTTAGCATAAGAAAAATGCATAGAAAAATGACTTTTAATCAGTTTTTTGTGGCTTTTTCTTGATATATGCTTTGTAATAGAAGTCGGCAAACAAGACGAAGATGAAGAAATTCTGAGGGATTATGATGATCAAACCGAATGCCGGGAACTTGCAGGGGTTGTGGAACACTAACTGTCCAAAATGAATGGACAAGTACAAGAACTGTGCCTGCAAACACAAGACAAAAGTATGTGACTTGGTTCTTGCTTACATAGAAGATAGATGAAACAAAAACTTACCAACTGAACTTTGGTGATGTACTTTTTCCACCATGTGTTACTGTACTGTGATGATACAGATGTGAGAAAGTAGTAGGCGTACAACAGAGTATGGACGAACGAGTTCACCGTCATCAGCATAGTGGAATGTCCGGCTAGAAAGGTATTTGAGATGAGTTGAGTTTTATGTAGTCACTTTTAGAA
Source organism: Megalurothrips usitatus (assembly GCA_026979955.1). Classification (NCBI taxonomy): domain Eukaryota; kingdom Metazoa; phylum Arthropoda; class Insecta; order Thysanoptera; family Thripidae; genus Megalurothrips; species Megalurothrips usitatus. Next base: position 8,420,655 of record CM049597.1, on the reverse strand, counting down.
CTAGAGCGTGATTGAACATTGAACTGAAAAGAAGCAGAAATAAAAATATTTACTTGTGAACCATTTTACACCACCCCATGCAAGAGCGACCATCCCTGCATGGTGATATAAATGGAGGAACGAAATTTGGTTGTACTTCTTCCTCAAGGTAAAGAAAACCTGCGCGAAACAAAGTACGTCTTAAGTTTACAGTGCACAATGAAGCATTCTCCTGCGGACATTTATGAAAGTGAACTTACTGTGTCTAGTAAGTCAATAATTTTTGTTACGAAGTACAGGTGAGTCATAGTCGCTACCTAAGGTAAAAAGGGGAATCCAAAGATATCATTACAGCAAATATTTACAACTGCACACGAACCACATTAGGATAGCAAATAGTGTGCCACGGTAATGCTCACCGCGTAGTCTTCAGGATCGTCCAATTCGAAAACGGTTGGAGTGCATCGATAGCTATAGCGTCCCCACCAGCCGTGCGCCATAAACTGCGAAATAACATAATTTAGGGGATCTCCTCTGTGCACCGCCCCAATAATGTTACAGGTATCTTTTCGAAAGTTGCATGGATGTTTGAAAGCAACTCACCTGGTAAAACGTGTAAAACGACAAAAACACCTGCATTATGTTATAAACTTGTATGAGGCGGTCAAATTTGTACGGTTGTCTGTTCTCCATAAACTTTCGGCCATAACTCAAGACAAACCACAGGTATACGCCTATGATGGCGAGCCCGGGAAAGGGCGAGGACATGAGAAACCAATCCTTGATATTAGGGTCTGAAAAAAGTCAACAAAAAATAAAACAGTGGGGTTCTATCTGGCTCACGAAAAGGTAGGAATTGGAAACGAACGAACAAATGGAACATACTTGCGATGTCTACGAATAAGAATTGGTACCCTTTGGCCATCTCTTTTATGATTTGCGCCATGTTGACCTAGATTTTGTGTAGACTGGAACAGAAAATAAAGAGAAATTGTATACTTCTTTTTCGAAGACAAGACTAGTTCAAGACACGGTACCACCCTCCATGACTTTGGAATTATTTAGCGCAAGAGAAAATGTCATAATGTGGCAACACAAATAAACGATTCGCGTTGATGTCAATGACTTGCTAATTACCAAATCCGCCCCGTTCATTGAGGCGCACGCAATGGGCGAAAACCCAATGAGGACGGGTCGTTGCGCCGAAGCCTCGTGAGCTTCGTTGGTAGGCTGAGTGCTATTTACATGGAATGACAACTAGGTTTGACCTGAGTTGCCTAATTTGTAATCGTGACCCCCGCCAAGGGCATGCCCCCCCCCCCTTACGCCAGTTTTAAAAAGTCCTGATTGCAATCCATAGGTCTGGCAGCAAATACAAAAATTATTTTCAATAATGTAAAACATTTTGAAGAGAAGTCGCTCACGGGTGTCATCTGTTCTCAGAGTAGCCACGTTGACAAGTTTTCCGAGAGTATGCACTGTCGGAACCAGTGACCCGACAATTACGTATGCTACAGTGTATTACTCATCAATAAAAATTATTGGGTTTTAACTCAAAACAGCCCAAGCCAAAGTGAGTACAATTCTGAAAATAGGGTAGTCCGAAGTCTAAATCGGAAGTGCACTGTAAAAAAAGATCGGTTATTCCCGATACAAGGTGTATGGGAAAATTCCGTCGTATGTAGCCGCGCAGTCTAAGAGGTGTGGTGCGCAGTCATATAGCAATTTCATCGACCATAGCAATTTTTTTTGAAGTATGGAGAAGATGAACACAGCCGGTTCGTGGCTGTGACCCGCGGCGATTACGCTAGTACTGCCGGTACTATTACGCATCCCTTTATGGATTGGGTGAACCGACATCAAAGCCAGTGCGTACCTCCTCGAGCTTTTCGATTGACAGAACATTTGTGTATTTACCGTGGCCGAAATGTGAAGACATATCAACGCACTACGTACCAATCCCTTCGAAAGCTGTCTATTTCTTTGGGATATCTATAGTCCTATTCTTTTGCGGTTTACTTCTTTTCACTTGATTGTTATTATGAAACAAAATCACAAACCTGGCCGTTATCCGAAAAGGCGCCGTAGCGAAACGCGGCGGACAGAACACACTGCAGGGAGGCCCCGTAGCGCTCGGCGTTCGAGGGCCAGAGTCACTCTAACGCGACACCACCTTCATCGAAGACTGATCGCCGGGCGGCGCATCGCATAGCATCCGCCCCAATGGGACACGTCGGCAGAGCTGGCACCCGGGGCCGGCGGGGGCCGGCGGGGGCCGGCAGGGGACGAGGACGAGCAGCGGGGGTCACGGGTACGAGGGCGGGGACGCCCCCACAGGGATCTCGTATGGGAATTAGGTAAGCAATCGTGGAAGAAAAAAGACGTTTAAAGTGAATACACTATATTTTTTCTAGGAATGTGTAGACTTTTAAATTTTTTCAAAAACGTAACAAGTTTAGCAATAGATGAACCTAGTAGATTTTTAAGTAATATTTTTCCGGAATGACAGTAATTAGTAATAATAAACAATATAACGATCTTTACAATGTAGATAAACGACAGGAAGTATTTCCTACAAAAGATTAAGGTCGCATGTATTTTTTAATTGATCAAATTTATAAGAATCACAATAGAACATTGGGAAGGTAATCATTTGTGTCAAACAATCAAATGAGTTTACGGTGTTTTCTAAACCCACATATAGGGTAATATTCACGCGAACTTAATTAAGAGTGTACCAGGAAACTCATATATTAATACATGTTTAGTGCATGAGGCCTCTACGATCGTAGTACGATGATGGTGGGTAGTGCTGTACACCACAGTATCCATTCTGTACAACAAATCTACCTTACATGCGCAAGGGGTAAAGGGGGACAACGAAGGAGCCCATTTCGACAAATTATCAAGGAATAACAATGAAGATAAACAGATCCTTTGCACTTCCTGAAAAATTGACATACAAGGAATACGGTTTGCAAACCACGCATATAAAAGAGGATGAATAAATATTTTAAAAAGGGAGGCATTGAGCATCGCTTGACACAAAGTTTACCACGCAACAATAATAATAAATACCCTAAATACTACAAAATATATTCTAAAAAGATTTAACAATGCAACCAGTGTGCCTGGTAAACAAGATATAATAAAAACAATCGGCGCCACTTAGTGCATTGAGGTGGTCGTTGAATATTTGGCGAATTCAATTCTCAATTTATTAGAAAAAGTAATTAGAAATAAGTAATATCAGAATTGAGAATATCTAAAGAGTTCACTAAGTCAGTATAATGCATTAATTATGAAATATCTACTAATTTTCTCCACACGTCTCCTGGGAGCCGCTTAACACAGGTCTTCATTTAGAATTAAAACAACAATATGACAAAACCCGAGAGTGGCGCGTACACCAGTGTCAAATTACTATCCTCTCAGGTTCAGTAATACTCCAAGTACCCGTATGGAAGAAGGCAGCTAACAAGTTATAAGTTGGCGCAAGATTCAGATGTACTACATCTTGGCCTTGCCCCTCTCATTGTCTACACACTGTCTCAGTCAACACGCAACTCGTGGCTGAATCTCGCCCTGCCTTCTAACAGTTTGACTAAAGTGCTAGCAGCGAGGTTCGTCACAGTCGTCTCACTCTCCGAATATCCTTTGACCAGGAACATTCTCTGTATAAATGGGTCGCGCTAGGTGCACTGCCTAACAAACTGACATTACAAGTGCGTCTGAGTGATCAATGAATTAACAGTCATGTAAAGTCGTTGAAGTATCCACAAACACGCTAATTTCTGGTACTTCTCTCCGGTGTGCACTCAGATCACAAAGGCGGAATATGAATTCACCTTTTCTAACCATTGTGGAGCAGAGCGAAAATTGCTAAGCACCAGGCAGGCTGAACAGTGTAGAAAGCAAAAATAGAGACGTTCAAAGGTACCAAATGCTCGACATGCGCGATTATTCCCGTTTCATGCTTATGGGCACGGCTTACATCTTACACCTTTGAAAATTCACGAGAGGGTCAGCGCTCATTTCTTACATATCACCAATGCGAGGTACCTATGCTTATTGTATATTACTCTATCTAGAATTCCTAGTTGTGCTTATAGCAAAAATCCTTGCGCAGATGAATTAATTAAAGAAAATCGCAAGGAAAATATGGAATATAGTTTTGGAAGAATACTTTGCCTATTTCTATGTTCACTACGTAAGTACTAACTTTATCTGCATCACAGTGGGTAGTAGGGCCCAGCTCGTACGTCAAGCAGCGAACATTATGCATCACGAATGATATAGCACGGCGAAACCGACATACCAATAACAAAATCCCAACCAAGGTCTTCGCCCTTCACAATTTCACTCGCCAATCTCGTTACGGAAGGACTTAATACTCACACGGTTTGTGCCTTTGAGTAGTATTAAGAGCGCTCAGGTTAGCTTTGCACTGCCTGAAGGAATACTGAACCGGTAAATCATGTTTTGGCGTTAAGGAATCAAACGCAGAGGTCGACTGAAATTGTCAAACCAACCTTTCCTGGTATTTTCCAAACCGCCAGCTACGTGCTTTTCACGATGCAATGGTTCGGCCCGTTGCATACATAGTCGTGGCGAGTCCCGTCACGACTGTGAAAATATCGGGCCTGTTGTAGACACAATTATCCTGCAATTTAGTCTGGCACAAGGCTGTGTTCCTCGGTTATACAATTCACGCCATGCAGTAACATAATTGCAGTTTGGATTTAACGTTCCATATAATTAAAAAAAAAAAAAACAACAAACAGTGTAGGGATCTGTTTGACAAAATATTTGCGTTTTTGGGGAGTAACGACGGAAGAGTTACTATCTACCTTTTCGGAGTTCAATGACCTAATATTTATGTACAATACAGTATTACGCATATGAGAATCTTAGATTTATTCGACGTGATATGACGCTTAGAAATGATACAAAATAGTGACGGTCGGTCAATTCGACTACCGAAGTTATGGAAATACGCTATATGTAAATAAGAAAATTGGTGTGCAGCGCACGGGGGTAATTGTATACATAACGTGTGATTACATACGGATTACTTCTATAGTCTATGAAATATATTTCTTACAAATAGTTTATTATTAAAGTAAACACCAATTGGTTCGTTGGAAGAAGTGAATCAAGCGCGTGATATGTTCGGTACAATGCAAAAGGAATGACATAAGAAGTTTGCTGCGACCAATGTTACAGAAATCCATTTGCTCACAACAGGAGTGGGGACACCCCCAAGCCTATTTTCAGAAATCGTCCAGATTATTTGTATTTTTAAATCTAAAGTTGAATGACATTTTTTAACAGTTCCTCTGGGAAACGTTCAACGTCATAACGAATTCAGAGCAGGCCTGCCTTCTACCAAAGCATAAAGTTTACAAAGTTGCGAATTCTTATTGCTATAGCGATGCCCGAAGCTCATCTTACCGCCTACACAACATGTTTTTTGGCCCCGATACATTTAATTTAAGTGCATCACAAATGCCGACCGTCCATTGTGACCTGCTGACGAGCAGCCGATAGCTGCGAGGGGAAGTTGATGACAGTACTTGTGCATAGATGAGATAGATCACAGCTCTTGGTCTGCCAGCACGTCCGTTTTCTATTCCGTTTTCAAGGCAAACAAAATTGTGAGGCACTAGGTCATTCTAAATTTTTATCAGGAACTAGGGTTTTGTTCTAAACTCTTGCAAATCTGTCCCTCTGAATTACGTTTCGGAGGATTGTTGGCTGCGTACATGTTATGCTTTACTCCTGACTGCGTTCACAAGTATGTACCGCGCCTGTCAGGCAGACCATCCCGCACGACATGGCAGCAGTCAGCAGGCAGAGCTGCCTAGGGCACCCCCAGCCGCCAGGCGCCACGCGGGAGTACGGAGTGACGGCCCGATGCAGGGGTTCCGAAGCATAACTAAGAAGGTACTTCAATTACTTTGTCTAAGCATCGGTGTCATCTAAGAAAACCCTGATGCAAGTATATCAACAACCGTTTGATGAGCGACAGAGAAGAAACAAACAGAAAAGGAACATCGGATAGAGTTGGCGAAGGCCAATAAGTACAGCTTGAAGCGCGCTTCTCCACGCTAATATGTTCGCTATTTTCATCCATCCCATGGCAGCAGCAAATCTGTGATGCTTATAAGTTTTTACAATTTTATTGTCACAGTAAAAAGGAAGCCATAAGGCCCGACAATAAGACGCGCGCCAAACTCGGCAGGTGCCGCTCTCGCCACAGTCATATTTCTGGAGTCATATAGTCGCATCTGACAGGCACCATCGTTTACAAATTAATACACCTGAATAGATGCCAATCGTACCCAGACAACAGGTATCGGGGATGGCATTACCATCACAACGACCGTAAGTCCAGCCAGCGAGGACCCAGCGCTCGAGTTGTACGCGTCGCTCTCATGTGCACGTCATAAATCCAGACGAACGTTCGAAATAAAGAGCGTAACTGAAAAAAATATTTCAAAAGCTTTTCAAAATTGTATATTTTACGTTGAATGGGAATTTACCATCAACATTGTAATTTTAAAATCTTATACTGTCATGACGCAGTAGTCAGGACCGCCATGATCAAGGTGCCCATATCAAACGTTTCATTGGAATCGTCTGACGGGCACTGGGAAGCGTCTGCAGGCTGAGTCATTTTAAATCACATAAGCCATTAGTTTTCGGGGTCGTTCAAGTCATTTTTGCGCACAGTTCATACAGCTGAACAGAATAATTTATAAACATTATCAAATTTAATTTATTATCATCATCACCTTTTATACTACGAGAAATATTAGAATTTCATTAGAATTTCACTTTAAACGGGAAATTTGATAACACAGCCTGAGCAAATACTTTTCTTATCAAGCAAAACTCGTCCACCATCACAATGCACAAAGTATCACAAGTTTGGCACTGCAAGGTACTCACACGAATTGTCTTTCCCTACCCCAAGGGAGACTTCTCCTGCCTCTCCTTACATACAGCAGCCCATGTTTACCGAAATGCTCACAGAGCGATAAAGTATTTATGTGCAGGTATGTAGCACGCATTTTAACTTATTTTAGAAAAATAACAACTAAAGGTATTTCTTCCACGGAAAGCCTCACCGTGCCTTCACCTTGTCGACGACCTTTAAGAGGCGCAAAGCTCGATCCTATTGGCAATTTAGGAAGGAGTTGCGGAATGAAAGGATGACTGTCAGATGCACAAAGACGGCAACTTATGATGGCGCATATCGACCGCAAAGAAGACAGTATCGCGTGCTTCGCGTGGATTGTGACGCCGCGACAGAGGCAGAGAGAGAGAGGGAGAGAGAGAAAGGGAGGGAGGGGAGGAGAGGGCTAACGTGCTACCTACAACAGGGGAGAGGAAGACTACGAGTGAGACAGTCCCTTCAACGTCACTAGGTCACTCTCAAGGGCCGGAGCCACGTTCAAACCGCGGCCACATAACTGTGACGGGATGTGCGCGCCGAGTAGCGACGCGACACGGGGCGGGTCTGAAGGCGGTGCCGGCCCGGCGAGGTGAGGGGGGAGGAGGTAGGAGTTCTGTTGATGCGGCCTCGGCAGCTCACTGCTGCTCACTGCTCGCCGGGCGCGCCGCCGTTCCGGAGGCCGGCCTTCCTCTCCGGCGGCACCAGCTTGCGGAAGCAGTCGTCCAGGAAGTTGGCCATGGAGCGGTACAGGTGGCGCTTCACCCCGAACAGGCTGTGGTTCTCGTCCGGGTAGATCTGAGGGGAGGGGAAAGAGATATAGGTTCAAGCGCGTGGCGGGGCTCGGTCGGCTTGTACTGGATCCTCCAGTGCGAAATACATAAAAAAAAAAACTACAATGGACCTACAGCGAAACTGCAGTTTTTATCCAGAGAACCACAGTTTACCTGTACAAAAACTACAAAAAGCACAAGAACTACAGTTTGCACACTGCAGTTTAAACTGTAGCTCGGCTCACCTGCTGGCGGAAGAGCACGCCGGACGCGGTGAGCGCGCGCGACAGCATCATGGAGTGCTGGAAGTGGACGTTGTCGTCGGCCGAGCCGTGCACCAGGTAGAACATCTTGTCGCTGCCCCGGAAGCCGTCGCCGCGCCGCGTCAGGTCCGCGTCGTTGTAGCCCTTGTAGTTGCCCGTCACGTTGGGGACGCCCATGTAGCGCTCCGCGTACGCCGAGTCTGCGGAGAGACGCGCACGTTGGAGGACCACCGGAGAGGCCAGGCGTGTTCGGTGATTTTAGAAAAAAATAATGCTAATAGGGGCCCGGGCGGCCGCAGCCACGCCGGCACGACCTACCCCACGCCGCCAGGGCTGGCCACGTGGGGGTGGGACGGGGCAAGGTACGAAGCGGCTCGTGACGTCGGCAAGCCCAAACCGGTGCTAATCGCATCGTGATGCATACAGTTCCCATCCGCCAATAGCGCCCGCGCTGCAACGTGTGCACGGCCGGCGCCACGCGCGGCGCAGTGCCAACACCGCTCATTAGGCGATTCCGTACGGTTGTCGTCACCGGAATCGGCAACGAGGCGCGGTCAAAGCTTTGCTGCGGCGCGTGGCCGTTTATATCCAAGAGGGCGACGTACGCGCCGGCCGGATTTCGGCGTTCGCAACGGATATGTCAGAGCAGAAAAATATAATCCAAGGACAAGGCGGGAAATATATCGGCCGCTGCTTGGTATGGGAATACATTCAGGCCCCATTAGCCTGTGACGACGGGACGGGGTCGCGAGCCCGGCGGGGCGGCGGGGGCCTGGTGGAAGGGAGGAGGGGGGGGGGGGCGAAGTCCAACGGGCCTGGACGGGCCGGGGTCGTGTTCGCGGCACCGCGTTGTTGTTGATAATGGCGTTACCGTAGAGCTTCCACGAAGTGACGGGCGCCACGCTGACGCCGCAGCGGAACACGTCCTGCTCCTTGGCCAGCAGCATGGCGGACACGAAGCCGCCGTAGCTCCAGCCCCACACACCCACCCGCCGCTTGTCCACGAAGTGCAGCGTGTCTCGGAGGTACCTGGCGAGAGAACGGAGACCGTCGTCACCTGGCCAGGCTCAACAAGGACGGAGCGATTCATCGAAACATATCGACTTCTACAATCGATTGTTTCGACAATCGACGCCGATTCTCGTTTTGAGCATGACGATACATTTTTCTTAAAATGTTGATCCATGAACGCTACTGTGAACGAAAAATCGACTTATGTTACACGTCGATTTTCGGTTGAAATGACCACCGACTATCGACCGAGTGCGATGGCGTGGCGGCACTCACTCGGTGACCTCCAGCTGGTCGTTGACCTCGACGGTGCCCAGCTGTTGGTACACTTCGTGCATCATCTTGTAGCCCTGGCCGCCCGAGCCGCGGCCGTCGATCTGCGCCACGATGAAGTCCCTGTTGGAGGCCAGGTACGTGCTCCAGTCGATGCGCCACTTGTCCGTCACCAGCTGCGTGCCCGGGCCGCCGTACCTGCGGGCGAGAGAGCGGCAGTAGTGGAGGAGGGGGTCGTCGCGGTGCTCCGGGGCGGGGCGGCGGCGGCGGCACTTACACCTGCACGACGAGGGGGTACCGGGTAATCTCCTCCTCGCGCAGGCCGGGCGGCAGGTGCAGGCGCACCTGCGCGTAGTAACCGCCCGAGATCTGCACCGGGAACGTCTTGACCTGCGGCAGCGCCATCCTGGACGCCAGCTCCTGGAGGCGGGTGTTGTTCTGCAGCGTGGTGACGAGCACCGGGCCCACCTCGGGCACCTCCGGCGCGGCCGGGCCCTGGCCGTGCTGGCCGTGGCCGTGCCCGTGTCCGTGCCCCTGGCCGTGCCCCTGGCTGTGGCCCTGGCCGTGCGCTTGGCCGTGGCCCTGGCCGTACGTCTGACCCGGGGGAGGCTGCAGGCCCTGCAGGCCCTGGAGTCCCTGCAGGCCCTGTAGGCCGTGCGGGCCCTGCTGGACCATCGGGTGCAGCTGGCCGTCGGGCGGCGCCGGCGGCGTCGTGTGGTTGTGCACGCCGCGGGTCTTGTAGAGGCGGGCGTTGGGGATGCCGGGGCCCTTGCACTCGAGGACGAAGTAGGTGAGGCGGGGGCTGAAGACGGCGTTGTGGTACAGGCAGGGCCGGATCAGGATCTCCTCCACGGGCGGTGCGGCGGCTGCAACGAATCAAGGGCAGAACGTCCATACACCCCGCCGCAGCGCAGCGCCGAGGCGCTACCCCCTGCGGCGTGGGGTACCGACAGCACGTCCGCGGTCTCGGACACGACAGCTGGTCGGTGCCCCCCCCCCCCCCTCCCCAATGACCGGTGTTTGTTCAAGCGCGGCGGCAATCAGGCGCTGGCCTCTACCCTCATTATCGATTGGCGGGGTCGCTAATAAAAATGAAGAGAGCGGCGCTACGCCACGCGGCCCCGCGGCCCCTACCGGGCTTCTCCTTCTTCCTGCCGGGCTGCTGCGTGGTGACGGGCGGCTCGGTCGAGTGCTCGCCGTCGTCCCAGTCGTCCTGGCCCGAATCCTCGGTGCGCGCCGTGTCCGTGGCGGCCTGGCTGTAGTAGCTGCTGCCCGCCGCCGAGCTCTCCCCCGCCTCGGGCGTGCAGGTGAGGCAGCGCGGCAGCGGCGCCGCCTCGCCCTGCCCCAGCGCGGCCGAGCTCACCACGTACAGGTGCAGCTGGCCGGGCCGGCCCTCGGGGACGCCCAGGTAGTACACCTGCAACAGCCGGTCCAGCGTGGAGTAGAGGAGGGCCGAGGGCCGGACGGGAGGCGGCAGCCACGCCATCCCACTCACCTGCTGGTGCTGGTGGTCCCAGACCAGGATCCGCGCCACCTCGAACTTGCCGTGCGTCAGCGGCACGACCCGCTTCCGGGTGATGTTGACGTGCACGATGTGGCGGTAGAAGCCGGCCGCGCCGTCCCGCACCGGCGCCATGGTCACGTAGTTGTTGCCGTCGGGCGCGAACAGCGGCGGCGGCTGCGCGTCCACCCAGCCGCGGCCCTCGTTCGACACGCGCTGCGTCTGCAACACGGCGAGCGGCGGCGACGTCACCAAGTGCAGGACGGCGTTGGTCCCGGGGGAGCCGCGGGGGGGGGGGGGGGGGCGTACAGTGCGGGCGGGAGCCCCGGAGCGCGGCGCCCCACCCCATCCGTAAGAGGTGCACGTACACAATCAGAACCAAGGTCTTGTTTGGCGAGGGCGGAGAGAGGGGCACAAGGAGCGGGCTGCGCGTCCGATACAGCCCTGCGAGGATTTCTCTTCCCAGCAAGACACGGTCTACTTATTAACAACCACCGAGCAGCTCAACAAAAAAAAAGTACAAAACTCTGTTCTTTTCTTCTTCATGTTTCGAGCACGGGCAACAGTCGTGGAGCTCTGGCGGAGAGCGGAGACGGCTTACCTCGACGCAGGCCCAGGTTGGGCTCTTGCAGATGGAGATGATGGACAGGTTCTGGGGGCGGTTCATCCAGACCACGGACACCTCCGTGGCACTGAGCCAGGTAGCGGCAGACAGGTAGTAGTCTCTGGCGGAGAGAGAGAGAGAGGGAACAGTGAGCCACATGGAGAATGGCTGTGGGCGCCGGCACTCCCGCAGCCGCAGCCTTCCCCTCACAAGCCCGGCAGAACCACCCTGTGTATCCTTCACTTGTCCCCGCAGGACGCCACGCCATTTTCACTCCCCTCCCTTGTTATTCCCTCTAACCGCGGACGCGCCCCGCGTACCCCTCCCCTACCCGCAGTGTTTTCGTTCCTCCACATTCCTCACACACCTTATACTGTGCGTTTTCTTGTCCATTCTTACGCTTTACCGCCCGCTTCCAGTAGCTCACGGTTTTCTTTCACAACTGCCCTCCCCTTTCAAGACCCTCCCCTTTCTCCGTGCGCCATACGGAAGGCCTCCCCGCCCGCTGGCAGCCGCTGGCAGCGGTGAGCATTTCCCTTCTTTTCACCTATCGGAGTGTCCCACCACCCAGTCTCCACCCCTCGGCTAGCTGCTGTGCAATCCCCCCTCCCCTCACCACCCTCACCCCCCGGGTAACACGTCCTGCCATCTCTTTTTCATGCCTTCCGGTTGCCGCCCACCGACCCTTTCTGTCAACACCCTCCCCCTCCCCTCCCCTCCCCCATTCCCTAACGCTACGCTTTTTGTCTTCCCCCCCCCCCTCCCCCTCCTCCTCACCCCTTGAGTGGAGATTGTTACCTGCAACGCCGCCGCCCCCGCGCCCCAGCCTCGCCCGCCCCGGCGAAAGCGGTTATTGCGGGTAAGTATCCGATCGTATAACCATTTTTACTCGCTCTCGGCCCACATATTCCACGAAACACAACGGCATTAGGTGCTTTACGAGCGTGTACTTGGCCCATACGAGGCGGAGAGGCCGCAGAGAGCCGTCCGCCCACCCTCAACTAGGTGGTTACACTGCACACACACACACACACATCGTGTCCCCCGTCCCTCTCCCACACACAGGGCAGCAGCACTCACTCACTCACTCACTCACTCACTCTGGCCGCCCTCCGCTCCGATTACGACCGTCGATAGCGGAGCCATATCACACTATTGGTTACGGGTCGCCTGTTGGCGGTTTGTCGGTCGTGGGGCGGAAAGCGGAGTGGAGTGCCGCACCGTGCGCGAGGGGCGGCGGCGGCGGCGGGGGCGGCGGGGGCGGCGGCGGCGGCGGCGGCGGCGGCGGCGGCGGCGGCGGCGGCGGCGGCGGCGGCGGCGGCGGCACCCGAGCGAGCACTGCCGACTGCCGGCGGCGGCGGGACCGCGAACGGTAACGCCCGGGACGGGCTGCTGTTTGCGTCAAACCCTTTCTACAAACCAATATCGCACGGCTCGGCCCGGCGCTGCGGCGGGGCCCCATGGCCCCACTCTCCATAAACCCCCCGCAAACTGCCGGAGCGCAGCGGCAGCGGCGCCAGGGTCCGCGGGGGGGCCGCCGCGCGCGCACCTCTCTCTTTCTCTCTCTCTCTCTCTCTCTCTCTCTCTGCTGCCGCACGCGCCGCACACGCGCCGCGCACGCCCGGCCACGCGCCGCACCACGTATCGCGCACCACCGCGGACTGCTGCCCAGACCACGACCGCGCCCATCACTCTCCCCGACCAGCCAGCCCCGCTGACTGGGCGCGCTCCGTTACGGCCGTGTAAAATCACGTACAACACGTTTTTTTTTTTGAGTTTAGAAGAATGTCGAGCGAACGAATGAATGAATGGAAGTACAGTACGGAGAGAGAAGGCTTGCCCCCGGGCTTAGGTTTGTGTGTGTGTGTGTGTGTGTGTGTGTGTGTGTGTGGAGGCCGTTTGGCCCCGCTCCCCACTCCGCCGCCACTACCCGAGCTTACGTTCGGCAGGCAGGCGGCGCCGGGCCTCGCCCCTTTTGTGGCGCACGGCGGCGTGCGATAGCGTAAAAAGCGGGGATGGCGCTGCGAGGCGCGGCCGCGGCGGCACTCTTATTCCCCCCCCCCCCCCCCTTCCTGCGGGATGATGAAGAAGGCCGTCGTCCCGGCGGCGGCGGCCGGCACCGCCGCGCACCGCGCCGCACACGGACTCACCTATTGAATCCGAAGGCCAGCGGCGGCTCCAGGTCCCTCGTTCGGATGTCGGAGGGCACCGTCAAGTTGGCGACCCTGAGAGTAACGATCGGGTTCGGCGTGCCGGGCTGCAACAAATGACGATCATTTCGCAAAAGAAGCCAGCGGCGCATGCGATGCCCGCGGGGAGCGGGGGAGGGGGGGGGGGGGGGGCGGAGGTGGCAGGCGGGCCCGCATAGCGAGGCGCCGGCGGGGTGGGCCGACCCGCAGAGCAGCGCCGCTTAACGGGCCGGCCTACCTGCCGGGCGCTCCGGACCGCCTGCGGGGTGCGGGGTAGGCCGGCCCGCGGGGCAGCGGTGCGCGGCGGGCCGGCCTACCCCGCCGTCCGCGGGCGCTCGCCACTGCTCAGGGCCGCAGCTGCCGCAGCGTGGCAGAGTGGAGAGCCGCGGCAAGCTGGCCCCACTTCATCAAAACACTTCGTCTGTTTGCGACACGTCGGAGCTGTGGCGCACCTTGGGGTAGCGGAGGCTGCGGATGTCCGTGTACTGGCGGTCCTCGTCCACGGTGCCGTACCACGGGATCTTCATCTCCTCCACGAGCGTGTCGTTGAACGAGGCGAACAGCACCGAGTTGCCGTCCTCCGACATCCACATGGCGGTGCGGCCCCGCAGGATCTCCTCTGCAGGGGGAGATTCAAGGTCAGAACGTTGGGCGCAGATTTGCGTTTCACAGGCGGGATTTAAAAAAAAAATTAAACACCTTCCACTTGCACTATTTTCGGGCATGGCAGAGCCTCGGCAGAGCCGGGGGACAGGTTGACACGGGGGCGCGCGGGACGGGCACGCAGGCAGCTGAGCCCGGACAAGCGAGAGACAAACGGGCGCCCGCGGGGGCGGCGGGGGCCCCGGGGGACCCGGGGGGCGGCGCTGTTCCCGCTGCCGCCCCCCGCAGCCCCGGCCGGGGCCTCCCGAACGCCGCAGGGCACCGCAGGGCGCCGCAGGGTGGGCCAGATGCTCAACAGCTGTGCATTGCAGGCCGGGCTGTGCTGCGGGGCCTCGGGGGAGAGGGGCGGGGCGGGGCCAGCGGGTTATGTGCCGTTCCAGTCCGGACCCGGGACGTGAGCCAACTATGCGATGCACTTTGTGTGCAACTCATTACTTCCAGCGCGCGCTCTCTCTCTCCCTCTCTTTCTCCCTGGCTCTCTCTCTCTCTCTCTCCCTCCTTCCCTTTCTCTCTCTCTGCAGAGATTTACTGCGCCGTCGTGTCATTGCACATTGCTGTGCAGCCCCCGGGGCGCCGGGGCCGGCCGGGACGCACCTTCGTACAGCCAGTCGGGCACGCCGTTGCAGATGACGCCGGGCACGGCCGTGTTGGTGATGCGGTACGACCTGGAGGCGTTGGCGCTGGGCTTGTAGTAGATGTCGTAGTCGTACACCATGAGCAGCGCGCTGCCGCGGCCCGCCCACGCCGCGTCCAGCAGGAACGGCGGGCCCGGCACGAGCCCGGACCCCGGCGGCCCGGGGGGCCCCGCGGGGCCGAGCGGCCCCGGCGCGGCGCGGGCGGGCGGCGGCGGCGGCGGCGTCTCCACGGGCGACAGCGGCACCAGGTCGCCCGTCGCGATGTCGTAGATGGTGTACTGCGCCAGGAACGAGTACCGGAAGAGCTGCGGACAGAGGCGGCGTCGGCGTCAGTCGGACGTCGGCGGCGGGCGCGGGCTCCACCGCGGCCACCACCACGGGCACCGCCGGCCGCCACCGGGACCCTCACCTTCTGGACGTTGTAGCCGAGGAGAACATACTTGTGGTCCGGAGAGACGTGGATTTTGGAGGGGTTCAGCCTTTTCTGTAAGCACACAGGGACGCCGTGCACAGCATGTCGGGGCGGGCATATGGTAAGCGCACGGGGGCGAGAACGGCGAGGTCGGCGAGGACGCCGCGGGGAGGGGCGCCGCCGGCGGCGTACTCACCAGCGTCTGGTTGCTTATGAGGACGGTGGTGCTCAGGTTGCGGGCGTCCAGCACACTCAGTCCGCCCCACTGGTCCAGGAGCACCAGCTCGCTGTCTGCGGGCAGAGAGAGAGGGTCAGTCAGATACGGGCAGACAGGCGGACGGGCAGACAGACTGACAGACAGACAGACAGACAGACGGGCGCCATATACCGCTCGGCAGACGCCGTCATAAACTCGCGCCGCGTACATCATCTCGCACGATCGAGCAGTCAAGCAGTGTCTACACTCGAGCACTGAAACAATACACGCGCCGCACCCTCGTGCCCGTGTGTGTGTGTGCGCGCGCACTACCACCACCACGAAACGCACACACACACACACACACACACACACACACACACACACCGTGACGGGACTGTGGATCCAGTGTACGCAGCATGCCTAACAACCCCCTACCCCGACGCACTCAAGGAGTCACATGTCACACAGTCATACCCCGCCACGCGCCGCCACGCCCCGCGGCCGCAGCCCCCCCCCCCCCCCCTGACGACTACCACTCTCGGTACAGCCGCGGCCCTCGCGCAGTTCCACGAGGACACGGCAGCGGCCGGCGCGCACACACACACACACACCGACAGGGCTCTCGTCGGCTGGCATTACTCTGTGATGCTGGTTTCCCCTGGAGAGCGAGGCGGAGGGTGGATTGAGGGGGGGGGGGGTACATGAGAGAGGAAGAACGTGAAATATTCCTGGTCGTCGGATAAGAAGCACAGACGAGGAGGAGGAGGAGGGTGAGGCAGTCTCTCTCGACTCCACTTATTTGCTCGCAATTTTTTTTTTCATCACAGCAAGATGATATTTTCTTCTTCTTTTTTTGACTTTACATTTGGCGTAAACGACACTAATAAACCTCTTTTTTTCCGGCTAAACACGCGGTGGCTCTTCACGCGGCGCTTCACGCCGGGGCAGCGGGGAGGGGGCGGCTCTCGCTGCTCCTGCACTGTTCCCCCTTCGCCGCCGTGCGCCAGCAGCGGCAGCAGCGCCAGCCTCCAGCGGCCACACGCGGCTCGTTGTGCCGTCAATCGATGCGGACTCGCGGCTCGGCGGCGCGGCCCGCGGCCGAGCTCTGTTTGATCGGGCCGCCGCGGCCAAGGCTGGCAGTCGTGAGCAACGCCGTGCCGGGCGGCGTGCCGGGCGGCGTGCCGGGCGGCGTGGCCCGGCCCCGGCACCATACCGGCACCACCCGCCCGCCAACAGCAGACGCCCAATTATTTTCCCGGACTCGGCTCCGCAATAAGTGATATTCGCCATCCCCGCCCCCTCCGAGCCCTTATTTAACTCTGCTGCCGCTGCTTTTGTGCGGCCTGCCTGCCGGGCTGGACGCCACCGCAGCCGGGCTGGCCGCTGCCGCCGCCCCCCGACCGAGCTGGCGGCCTAGAAGAATGGCTCGCGAATTGCGCGCGCGCGCGCGCCATGAATCCAGCGGCGGCGCAGCAACGCTCTCCCCCGTAATTTGACTTCCGACGGCAGACGCGACGCGGCGCGGCGCGGCGCCGCCTGCAGACGACAAGATAGGCAACATGAGGCGCGGCGGCGCCTACCTCACGGACTGACGCGGCACCGCAGGGGGTGGCGGTGCGGGTCACGCGCGGCACCAGCGGAGCCAGCGGCGCCAGCGGCGCGCACCTCCCCCAGCGCCTGTTTCTCCCGCCCCGCCCGCTCTTGCCGCCCAGCCCGGCGCTTCGCGGCGACAAAGTTTGGCCACTTACTTCCAAGAGACACCGCGCCGCCCTGGCTGCTGCGCTGGCGCCGCCCCGCCGCTGCACTGGGATAATATGCACCCCCAAACTCCCACCCGGCGGGGCCCCTCCCCCCCCCCGCACAGCACCGGAAACTCGGTTTATTTCGTCCCGCGAGGGCCGCGTCGTGCCTTACCGAGGTTTCAGGAGCGGGAAGTTCAAATTTCGGCTGTCCGGTTTACTCAGCGGCACCGGCGCGAGAGTACTTC
The DNA here is from genome assembly GCA_026979955.1 of Megalurothrips usitatus. Lineage (NCBI taxonomy): Eukaryota > Metazoa > Arthropoda > Insecta > Thysanoptera > Thripidae > Megalurothrips > Megalurothrips usitatus. Next base: position 8,403,208 of record CM049597.1, on the reverse strand, counting down.
ACACCCCCCCCCCCTCTCTCTCTCTCCTCTCTCTCTCTCTCTCTCTCTCTCTCTCTCTCACCCTCTCCCATTCATTCCGCTCATACGGCCCTGCTTATCGTCCGAGGGGTGAGCTCATCTGGAACGGACGCTCGTAGTTTGGCTTTTCGCCTCGCTCAAAGTCGAGGGAAACTGTCGGCAACTTCCGCTCACTCGTGTTCCTCGCCGTCGACACACTCCCCGCAGCACCGCAGGGGCGGGTACAGGGAGTAGAGCCGGGGGGGGGGGGGCTCCGCCACCCAGCGGCAGCCATAACAGCCCCATCTGCAGGGCCGCCGTCATGTGCAGGGGGAGGGGAGGGGGGCACCACACCACGCCGACGATCACGGAGCGAAAGAGGAGGCGGACAGCGAGAAACTTTTCCGACGCCAAATTGTCCCTTCTCCATCCAACAACAACAACAACGCTAAGACCCTCCATTCCGCCGCCACCACCGCCGCCTTCGCCTCCACTCGAACAAGAGGAAATCATTCTCATGAACGAGAGAAATAGGGAGAAAGTCTCGCGGCCCTCTCGTCGCCGCCCTGCCGCCGTGCCGCCCTGCCGCCGCCTCCCCTACGGATGCTACTTCCTCACGCGATTCTAAACGTGTTTTTTTTTTCGGCGCGAAGGAAAAACTGTTCGGCGCGCGGATGGGAGCGGCACATGATGCTTTTAGACTTGGCCGTCCGCACACTTCTCTTTTACGGGGCGGCCGTGAAAAGCGCGTATATGACGGCTCGGGCTGAATTCCTTGCATTAACCTCACTACAGGCGAGCGGTGGAGGGGGGGGGGGGGGCGGTCACATAAAGAGTGCCGCGGCGGTTTCCATTGGGAGGCCGTACCTTAACGGCACGCGCCCGCTTGTGTGTGTGTGTGTGTGTGTGTGTGAGTGTGTGAGGTTTTGGGGGTTGGGAGGGAGCGGCAGGAGAGGGGGGGGGGGACGAGCGCCGAACGTAACACCAAAGGCGTTACACGCTAACCTATCCGTTAAATTTTTACAACCGTCGGAAACGGCCATTTTAGGCTCGACGCGTGAAGGCTTAGGCTTAAACGCCCACTCGTCTCAGAGTCACCCCCCCCCCCCCCTCCTCCTCCGGTGCTCCGCGGGGCCGCGGTGGAAAATTCAATACGGCGCATGGAGGAGTGCCGTGAACTCTATGTCGAGTCGTTCACCAGTGAGGAGCCGCCGCGAGAAGGTGTGGGCCAGAATCTGTGAACAGTCTCATAAGGCGTTGTTATGGCAGCGTGACTGAGGGGTGCTCGCATACCGACGTAAAGACCCATACAGCGGGCAGCGGTGAGTTTTTAAGAAAAAAAATCTGACTTAAACTTTTTTCTGTATTTTTTTTTATGGAGTACTTTTGTGGAAGGCTTTTCGGTTTGCCCCTCAGGTGGAGTGCAGGGGGCGCACGAGAGAGGCCCCGGCCCGGGTCCCGCGGCCCCGGGTCCCCACACTCCACTCCTGCGGCTCCGGGGGCATTAGGGGCCGCGGCGGAGAGGGGATATCGTCGGAAGGGAGAAAAAATGTTAACGGTCTATTTCCTTCAATACGTTGCGAGAGGGGATATGGTCCATAAGGGGGCCCTCTGCGTTAGTGAGCGCTATGAAAAATCTGGCGCATCGCTCTTTGTACGGCCGTATATTCGCGGGTTGCCAGTAGGGGGGGGGGGGGGCTCTAAAATTAATAACCCAGAGCAGGTTCGCTAGGATGATATGATCGATAAGCCAGACTCTCTCCTTTTTTTTTTTCTCTCTCTCTCTCTCGGTCGCGTTGTTTTCTGTTCCCGACCAGCTTTGTGGAATAATAAGTTTGAGCGTCGGGGCGCACGCAAAGTTCGCAGGGCGGAGCTGCGGCGCTGCGGCGGGGGCACGGCGCTGCACCGGGCCGAGCCCCGGCCCCCGCCGCCCCGCCCCGACCCGACCCGACCCGCCCGGCGTCAGCAGTTCCTGTGCGGTCGCTCTTCTGCAACAACGGACCTGCTGCACATAGCCGTATATACCTGCGTCGCGCGCCCTGTTCCCGCTCTTACCTTTCTATGTCTTCTCTCTCTCTCTCTCTCTCTCTCTCTCTCTCTCTCTATTCTCTCCTCTCCCTCCCCCCCCCCCCCCCCCCTCTTCTGTATCCTTTCCACCACACGCAGCTATATACGAGTAAGATTAATTAATGTCGTATTCCGAGAGGGCTATAACCACACGACTCTGGTGTGTATGTGTGTGTGTGTGCGTGTGGTTGTGGTTGTGACAAACGCCGAGGGGGGGGGGGGTGAGTAAGAGCGGAAGAGAGCGAGCGAGTGAGGGGGAGGGAGAGAGAGAGAGAGCTGGGAGAGGGGGAGAAGGGGGAGGGGGTGAGTGCGGGAGAAGAAGAAGAAGGACAAGTTGACAGCGTAGCGACGCTCAAGTCAAGTGGTGCGGTGACGGAGAGGTTACGCTGTGGCGCTGTGTGTTTGCCGCGGGGGCGAGAGGGACGAGGGTGGGGGGAGACGGTCTCGGAGCGAATGTGAATACGTCCCGGCCTCCGCTCGGCTTCATTGCCTCCATATTCGCGTTCCCGTACAACGGGTCCGGTTTCGTATTCCCATGGGAACGGACGGCCTCGCGCTCGTCGCCGCGGCAGCTCCCCTGGACCGTGACTGGCTTTTGCCGGCTGGTCGCATTCCAGGAGGACGGCAGAGGAGCCCGTGTGTGTTCGTGGGGGGCAGAGAGAGAAAGAGAGAGAGAGAGAGAGAGAGAGAGAGAGAGAGAGAGAGAGAGAGAGAGAGAGAGAGAGGGAAGATACCGTGGGCCCGGAGTCGCCGCGCCGTGCACTCACCGAGATTGGGAATGAAACCCGCCTCACTGTGCCGCCGCCACACACACACACACACACACACACACACACACACACACACACCGAGCCGTGTGTGTGTGTGTGAGTGTGTGTGTGTCCCTGAGTGGGCGATGCAGTAAAACTGCGGCCTCGCGTCCTTCTTTCCGGCTGGCGCACGCAAAACTTATGTAAAATGGAGAAACTGCATATCTATATACATTTACAGCGGAACGAGAAACTTTCCGGCCGCGGAGTGAGGACGGGTGAGAGCGGCGGCAGGGTAGGCCGGCCCGCACGACACGCGTGCTCGGGGGCCGCCGCCCGCCTGCCGCCCGCCGGGTAGGCGCTGCTGCTGCTGCTGCTGCGGGGCCGACGAAATTAGGTTGGCGCTTCCGACGACGACGTCGTGGCCGTGGTGCTTATGTTGGGGCGGGAGGCGCGGCGGCTGGGATTCTGCCTGCACCACGCGGCCCCCGCACCCGGCGTTATAGGGCCTCCTCCGTGCATGGCGATGCGGCAGCACGTCCTCTTCCCTTCTCTCTCTCGCTCTCTCTCTCTCTCTCTCGCTCTCTTTCTTGCTCTTTCTCTCTATCTCTCCCGCACTCCTGCTTACTCCCACTTCTGTGGCCGCGCGACGGTCTCCCTTTAACACGTGGCACAGCGTTGGGGTCGCCAGCGGGTGTGTATGGCGGGACCCGCGTAAGCGAGAGAGAGAAAGATAGATAGAGAAGAGAGAGGCAGAGAGAGAGAGAAGCTAGAAGCAGCAGCAGCAGCTCAACAGGCGACGCCTTTTAGTTTTGTGCATAATCCGTAGGAGCGGGGAGAGAGAGAGAGAGAGAGAGAGAGAGAGAGAGAGAGAGAGAGAGAGAGAAAGAGAGAAAGAGAGAGAGCGAGAGAGGGAGGGGGAGAGAAATGCTGGCGAGACGAAGAGAGACAAGGATGAGAGAGAGAGGGCAGAGATGCTTTATGTTGTTTGTTTGCCTTAATTGATTTTGACCGCGGTTAGCTGCGGCGTGGTGGTGGTGGTGGTGGTGGTGGTGGTGGTGGTGGTGGTGGTGGTGGTGGTGGTGGTGGTGGTGGTGGTGGGGCAGACGCCCAGCGGCACGGCCTGCCCACCCTGGAGGCCCCGGAGGCCCCGGAGCCCCGGACCAGCAGCGCGGCACAGCCTGCTGGCGTCTGCCTTGCTTTCAAGCCGGCCGAGCCAACTCCAATATTAGCCCTCGACAACAAACGCGGCGCGGAAAACAAAAGGTGAGACCTTTTGGGACACGGCACTGCGGGGGGTCTGCTGCCCCGGGGGCCCGCCGCCCCCCGGCCGTACAGCTGCTGCAGCTGCGCCAGCGCCCTGGCTCTCAGCGGCAGAGTGCACTTCCCTGGGCTCTTTCACTTCTCCGCTCTCGGATTACGCGCCGGGTTTCGCAGCAGGACTGTCCGCGCACAGGGTCGCGCAGGACTGCAGACTTCCTCATTATCATTTTCCTATCGCTGTACTCGCTCTCATCTTTGTCCTTGTTTTCTTTCTTTAGGACCGCTGCATTTTGAATGGCGCGTCTTTAGATGGCTTCTGCTCGGTGGGCCGTGGGAACTCTGTCACCGGCGCTGCTCCCCGCTCCGGGCCCACCCGCGGCCCCCGCGGCCCCCGCGGCCCCCGCGGCGGCCGGCAGATCGCGGCGTATACGTGTTTACCGGCCCGGCCAACTCCGCTTAACTCCGCTAACCTGCGGCTCGGCGGCCGCCGGCGGCAGCGCTCGCTCGCGGGTCACTGGCGTGGCAAACGCGGGCGTGGCCCTTCGGCGGTAAGCGGGGCGGGGGCGGAGGGGGAAGGGGGGCTCCGTCAGCCCGCTCACCTGTGCCCTGTGCCACGACACGCACTAACCCCGCTCGCAGCACTTCAAAAGGTGATCATCACCGTGGAAACCCCCCGCGAAGGTCCGCGGCATCTCCCCGGACGTCCTCCCCGGACCACGACACGCGCCGCGGTGTGCCGGAGGGGGGGGGGATGAGGTCGCGGGGGGTCGCGGGGGGTCGCGGGGGGTCGCGGGGGGTCGCGGGGTGACGGTGAGGATTCGGGTGACGGGCCCTCGCGGGGGGTCCCGTCAGCCGCGTACCGCGCGGTCCGCTAATTTTGACCCGGCGCCCTCCGCAAACGAACTCAAAACATTGCGTCGAAAAATGGTGTGAAGCGGTTCCGTTCACTGTGTCGCTGTGCAGACGAGAGCTGTGCGCTGACTTTTGCAGTTGGCGCCATATCGGCTGTTTTAACAGTCAGCGAGACGGGCGAGGCGAGGCGGGAGAACTGTATGCGGCGGGACAGATGGGTAGGTAGACGGAGATGAAAAGAGAGAGGGATAGGGTGGAGTGAGAAGGAGACATAGCGAGATGGAGCAGCTTAGATATCGCTCTCTCGCTCGCGCTGCTTGTGATTGTTGGGGGATGAGGCCTCCCCCCCCCCCCCCCTCCGGCTGGCAGGTCGGGGGTGGGGAGGAGAGAGGGGGGAGGGGGAGGAAGGGAGAAGGCAGCACTGCTGGAAGGAGGCTGCAACTGAAAGTGGGCTAGTGTGTATCGATCCAGCGAGACCGCGGCAGACCAGGCCCGGCCCCCTACAGGTCCCACCCCCACGCCGCCCCCGCCGCCGCCCCCGCCGCCGCCCCCGCCGCCGCCACCCCCACCCGGCACCACCACCCCCACGGTCGACTACGAAAGACTGTGAAGGCCACGCCGTTCTAATTGTTCAATGGTGACGCTCCCTGATCGCCCCCGTCCCCCGCGGCGGGGGGCGGTGGGGGGGGGGGCGGGGGGCGGCGGGGGGGGCGGCGGGGGGCGGCGGGGGGCGGCGGGGGACCGCGTGGCACCCCCTCGAGTGCCTTGGCTCCGCCACCGGCCCGTTAGGCACGTGTTGCCGTGACGTCACGTGCACCGCGGCACCCCGCCGGCACTATATGGTCAGCACCACGGCCAAGGCACGGCCACTTTGATGACTCGCCACGGCGACACGGACCGGCACACACACGCACACACACACACACGTGCGGTCTGCCATGATGCCACCATACGGTATTCATGCGGAACAGTCACAAATCAGTCACCATGGGCTCGGTCCCCATGGTCCCCATGGTCGCCATGGTCGCCATGGTCCCCAGAGGCCCCAGTATATGGTGTTTGCCAGTGGATCACATGACTGAGGAGAAAGTGGGTGGCCCCGTCTCGGCTGGGCGGCCAGACGGCGGCCGTGACAGAGACGAGCAGTGAGCGAACAGAGAGGGAGGGGGGGGGGGGATGTGGGGGGCGGGAAGCAAAGCATTGCGGCCGGCTGACATGCGAGACGTGCCGTGCATTAGACAATCCACCCGAAAACTACGTGCGTGGCAGGGCTGGGCCAGGCTAGGCCACTTGGCAAATGCGGCAGCGCCGAGACAGGACATGAAAAATTACTGTGTACATAGCAGATATGAAACCGTGCCTGTCGAGAGGGCTGGTGGAATCGAAGGGGTGTGTCCGACCGATGAACTCCAAACTCCGAAATCGGAATTAGAATGAATTGTTTTTTTTTTTTTTTGCCACACAACAATTATCATGCAAGGAGATTCGGCTCCAGTTTTCCGTCCGGGACTGCCAGCCCCCCGGCGGCGCTCCCGGCGTCGCCAACCCTTTTCCTCGCGCCTATTTATCCCAGTAAATAGTTTCCCCAAGGGCGACGGCGCCGGCCGGGCCGCCACTCGTCCTGCCAGCTTGTTGGCGACGGCGATATTTCAGAGCGTTTGAGAGCCGTGCTTTTGGGGCCGAGGAAGGACCCCCCGGCTGTGCGGCCTGGGGAGGGTGGGGGGGAGTTAGTTGATGGTCAAGGCGTGGGGAGAAACTAAGAGAGCCCGTTTAGAGATCATTTCGTCTTGATCGTATCTCGCAGGTCCGCCGGGTGAGACTGCCTGGACTGCCGGACAGAAGGTTGGCTTGCGCCGGGCTGTGGCGGCCGTGTCCGCTGGGGGTCCCCTGGCACTGACGAATCGCGGCTCGACAGAGTTGTTGTCGGCGGCGATGTTGTTGTTGTTGATGTTCACCTTGGGCGCCCTCTGCCGCCATAAATCTCGGCCCCCTTGATATACACGCTCACCGCCGCCATAAGGGCAGTTTATAAATTGCGTAACGGCTGGTCTGATGACGTCACGGCGTCACAAACACTGACACACAGTGACCGCCGCGCTCGTCACGAGAACTTTTGACGGGCGTCACGAAAATTTCGTGACGAACAAGTTGGGAGAGAGAGAGAGAGAGACAGAGAGAGACAGAGAGAGAGAAGGAGTTGGCCGCGTCTAGCGCGATGCCGGTCGGTCGATACACGACAACGTATTCAGTAAAGGAATGCTGCGAAACGGGCGGGAAAAAGTAGGGAGGCAGGGGGGGGGGGGGGAGTAGTGTGGCACCACCGCCGGTGCCTTCCGTGCCTCCGGGGACCCCGCGGGGCCGCCGTGCACACTGCGCCCCCCTCCCCCCTCCCCCCCGACGGTGCCCTCTGGGGGGCACCGCGGACCCCCAGGCCCCACCATCATAGAGCGCAGCGGCAGCAGCTGTCCACTAATAATTCATACCTGGAGGTCCAGGTGGGTCCGGCTCCACCGCCACCGCCGCTGGCTAGGCGGCTACGGCCCGGGGGGGGGGGGGCGAAGGGGGGGAGGGAGGCAAGGGGGTCCCAGAACTCGATGGGGCGCGCCGCCGCCGACGAGGGGCCACCGCTCTAGTCGGGGTGTGAGCAATGAGCACGGCCGCCCTCCGTTGTGCCCCGTACAAACACAGGCCGCTGGAACAATGGCAGCGGCAGCGGCAGCGCAGCCCCGCGGCCCCGCCGTGCGCTACACACAGTTTCACTCCTCCATACGCGATCGCGCCGGGCTCAACACCGTCACGTCGGCGGGGAGGAACTTGTTGTTGCCGGGGAGCTGCGGCGCGGCGCGGCACGGCGCCGTCCGCGGACGTGTATCAGTCGGCCGGCCCCGCCCGGTGGGATGGGAAGAGAATGGTAAATGTGGCGAGGGGCTGGAATGGGGTGGGTGTGAGAAATGGTTGGGGTCAGGGTGCGGGAGGGGGAGGGGAGCCATCATAGCTAAAGCGGCCGCCGCCGGGGTCCAGACGGGTGAGGGGCGGAGGCGGAGGGTGTGTGTGAGTGAGAGCGAGAGAGAGCGAGAGAGAGAGAGAGAGAGAGAGAGCGGGGGTGTAGTCGATGGGATGACAGCCCTCTTAGAGTGGTGCAGATACGGATCAGCATGCTTTTCCCGGACCGAGGCGAGGCGCGGCGGGGGGCGGCGCTGGCACCTCCGTGTGGCAGGCGTGGGAGGCGAGGCTGTGTTGCCACAGCGGCAGCAGCGGGGGACACGTTGACAGGTCAGTGACAGGTCAGTGACAGGTCAGTGACGAGGCAATGTAGTCCGCACCACGGGAGTTTCTTTTTAAGGCGCCGCTTCAGATCAAGTTCGTTTTACAGCAAGATTTGTGCAAAATCGAACAATAAGAAATGTTGCGTTTTTATGGTTGTCTCCGTGCATGCAGTCACTCTGCTCGCTCATGAACGTAAAGACCCATTTTTCGGGGCTGATCAGCGGTATACTGGCGCTGAGGAATTTTTTTTTTAAACCATTTCCATTTCCTACAAACATCAATTTTTCCTCTGGGTCCGTGGTAGGCAAGGGGGGGGGGGGCGGTGCCTGCGAGAACTCCTGGCCGCCGCGTGAGGTGCGACGGAGGCACGCCAGCTGCGGGCGGCGGCGGCGGGGCTGAGGAGCCACTGAGGAAGAAGGCTCCCCGGGAGTTTTAAGCGAGATGGAGGCAAGAAAAGGGAGAGGCGCGGAGAGACGCGAGAGACGTGCAGGGATAGTGTAATGAGACGTCGTGCGAGAGAGAGAGAGAGAGAGAGAGAGGGAGAGAGAGAGAGAGAGAGAGAGAGAGAGAGAGAGAGAGAGAGAGAGAAAGTTTGGCGCGGAGCGGCGAAATGAAGGTGCGCGTGCGGGAGGGAGATCAAGCAAGAGGGAGAGAGCCTTAGAGAGATGGAGTTATTAGAAAGAGAGAGAGAGCGAGAGAGAGACGCAGGGGGGAAAGGAGTCTGAGAGAGGGAGAGAAATGGGCCGGTGGAGGGGAGGGAGGGGGAGAAGGCACGCGAGCTGCGTGCGCGTGCGTTCCTTGTCCGCCGCGTGTCGCCGGTGGCGTGCGGCGTTGGGGAGGGCCCCGGGAGGGCCCGGGAGAGCCGGCCGCAGCCGGCCCGACCCCTGCCAGTGGAATGGGGTGGGACGCCGCCGTAACGGCCCGACCGTGATGGAGATTTGGACCGGACGAAGGTAATCCGTTCGACCGAGGAGAGAGGGAAGTGTGAGGGAGCGAGAGGGAAAGAGAGAGTATTTCTAGATGACCTGACCCACCGCACGGCGGGGGCCGGGGGGGGGGGGGTGAGTGAGAGAGACAGAGAGGACGGGGAGAGGGTGATGAGGGAAGCCCGACCCGAGAGAGGAAAAATACGGGCTGCAGCGAGGGGTCCTGGAAGGTCCCGGGGCTCCCGTGGCCGCCCGCCGCGGGTCCTGGGGACTTTAAAAAAAATCTGGTGACCAAAGGGTCGTACTCGAAAGTTCTTCCATGATGGAATACGCTGTATCGCGGGCTCGACAAGTGTCGCAGGCTGGCTGGGGCCCGCTGGGGCCCACTGGGGCCCGCTGTGGGGCCGCGCCCCGCGCCCTCAGTCGCTGCCGCTGTCTCCGCGGCCCCCCCGGTTGCCTGAGTAACGACTCCTCCACCACCCAGGCGCCGCCGCCCTCCCCAACTGTTGATCGACACACAAGTGTCATTCTTCTCCCCCCCCCCCCCCCTCTCCACCCCATCTCCACGTCCCCGACTCAACCACCACCGGCGTCAGAGCAGCGCGCTCTCTCCACCTCGACGACAAACTCTCTTATTTTCCTGTGACGAGAGCAAAGCAGAAAATTCGAACAAGAATTGCAATACTATCCCACTTTGTGAGTTACTGGCTGTGCCCCAGTTTTTAAGCGGGAATTTATAAGTTTGTGTCCC